>DF239365.1:0-23070 GCA_000507305.1 Breviolum minutum Mf 1.05b.01
GAGAAGAAGAAGATTTATATAATATGATCTTTCAAATTGGCATTGATATCCCATTAAACTGGTTTCCAGTGAAAAATCTCTTGAGGAATGTGACTCCCTCCTCGAAAATGCAGCCAAAACAGCCATGAAACTGGCAGCGGAGCCTCGCTTGTAAATATCAGGATGGTCTCAGAACGGGTTGGGAACGAGGGAAAAAAGCAGAAACAACAACAACAACAACAACAACAACAACAACAACAACAACAATTTTGACAACTTTCTTCACTCTTCGATTTGGTTGGTTTAAGCTCCCTCTCATAATTTGTTCCTCATTTGCCAAGGAAAAGAAGGTGAAGACCATCGCTTTTCCCATCCTGGGTGGTGGCATTTTTCGAGGCTGTCGACCTTTGCGGCAGGTGGTGGCAATCAACCTACGTGGCATTTTGGAAGGAGCCTATGAAGGTGCTGTCAGCCTTGATTTCGGGGTTTTTTTTCTCAACGAAGAGTTTTGAGCTGGTTCATTTTACACCTACGTAGGATCCACAATTTAGCCCTCATTACGGTTGTTACAGGACCTCTGTGTTCTTGATTACTCGAAAACCAGTCAGGTTCAGAAAGTGTTTTTGTGAAGTGGAACATGTAAAATTATAATTCTGGGTTCCAGCCATGATGCTCTTAAAGAAGGACATACCAAGAAAATCAACATCAAAAACCTTCCCGGGATCTCACCCAGGCTTGCAGCAGGTGCATATTGTGGTTTTTCCTGGAGATCCAGAGAGTTTGCCTGTGCTGTCAGCGCTGTCTCTAAGCTCGAATGCTGCAGTTCAGAATTGATGGCTAATATACAGAAAGATCTTGGATTTGGAAAGATTTTGGACGGATAAAGGTTGCTTCAAGACCAGGAATATGTGAAGAATCACGTTTGGTGATTCGAAGTGAGCTGAAAAATGTTGATTTCCATACCAAGGTTAGAAGCGTGTAAACTTCTGACCTCCAGACCGGAACCAGAGGAACCAGAGCCAACGATCAAAGAGACAGAAGTGGCACCGACTTTGGCCCGAGAGCCTTCAGTTCCTTACGTTTCCTTCAGAATACCTGGTGAATTTCCAAAAATTGGGGGGGGCCTTCAAAAAAACCATTGGATTCCATTTTTTTCTAAGGTGTTTCCACCTCAAATTCACCAGGTGATACATTTTGGTGTTTTGATAAACTAGATTAGTAAACATTCATTGTGTTGGGAATGTCCGGACACCAACAAGGTTGATCCTGTGAAGGTCGAAGTTATAAAGTCATACTCAACAACTGGTATGAGTGCATGGGAATGTGATCATTGAATTCCTACGGTTCTTATGTACTCGCTCTTTGGGATGCCAACACTTGAACTGTATTTTTGTAACAACCTTGGGTATAACCAAAGATGGGTTTGGGTTCCTTGGGAATTTCGACACAAGGAGCAAGTCCAAGCCATCTTCCGCGAGTGGGATACCAACTGTGATGGTCGCCTCAGTATCGCCGAGATGGCACGTGTATTGGCAGAGATCGGTATCTCTCAGGCATGGAGGGTCCCGTGTTCAACACCAATGATGCCCACAGCTGATGAGATCAAAGAAACGGCAGATGTTGAATGCTAAATCGACATCCAAAGATGTCCAAATCATTTATTTCAGGTAGATCATGATTTTTCGTAAAAGGCAGTTTATCAATAAAATTCCCTGGTGTTTCAGCCATTTGTTCCCACCTTGATGATATCTCCAACTTCACCCAGATCGCCTAAACACCACAGGAAAATGCGGCAAGGCTCTTTGATGAGGCAGATCTTAACAAAGATGGCATGTCACTTGGCGATTTGGGTGTTTCCAAAAATAGGGGTACCCCCAAATCATTCATTTTAATAGGGTTTTCCATTATTTTCACCATCCATTTTAGGGTATCACGGTATCCCTATTTATGGAAACACCCATTTCAATGATTGTGTACTTTCCGAAGTGTGTAAGTACCAACCAAAGGTTTGGTAGGTGGAAGAAAAAATCTAGCCACCCAAATTGGTTGGAAATGATCATCGCTACGAAAGGGAGATTTGGCAAAGAGACTTTGGCAATTTGTTTGTTGCAACCAGAGGGAGCCTCCGGGGTCAAGGAATTTCAGTAACCGATCAGAAGCATTCCTTTTGAAAGATGTTGAATAATCCACTGATGATACTGAAGTGACTGAGCCTAAGGATACCAAAAGACTCTCAACAAGCCTTTTTGCCTGGTAAAACTTCACAGGAATTGAAGACAAGGAAGCTCAAAACCACCCCCCATTTCACTTCTCCTTTTCCATCGTCACGACACCTGGTGGAGCATCAAGAATAGTTTATGGCTTGTTTTAAGAAACAGTTGTATAGTGTATTCATCAAGGGGATTCACCAGGTGGGATGATGAAGATCCTGAAATTGCATTGAAACTCTTCCAACTCAATGACCTTGAGGCTGGACTATGCAGAATTCATGCAATGGCTATATGTGGACTCGAACCAAAAGTTTCGAGAGCATGTTTTCAAAAAGCGAGTGGTGCTTGGTGCGTGGTGCTTGGACCCACATGGATGCTTTTCAGGACTATGAAATAAGGCCTTGAAAACTGAAGGTAACATAAATGACCCCCAGGAAGTGGTTTGTACATTCTGTTGGTGCTTGACTTTCAAAGTTGGAAGGCTATGATTTGCTAAATGATTTGAGGCCGAGTTTGCAATCCACGCTCGTGGGGAAACCCATCCTTTCCAAAGGACACGTGGTTGTGGTGACATTTTTTGGGATGACAACACTTGAAGCACCCGAAAAATTCACCCCAAGAGTCCTGCAATTGATTGGCTTTTAGCTTCGTTCAGTGTGAATGAAATTGGAATCATCTCTCTATGGTACCTTAAAAAGGAAAAGGGGAGTTAAGATGATTCTGCTGAATATTTCAAAAATTCCCACAGAACTGTAGATTGGATCCCGGCGGCTTGTGGACTTCCGAAGTACTTATGAAGTTGAATGATCACTGCAAAAAATCTATCACCTCCATGTATAAGAGAGAGTCACAAACACTGGCATTCACTGCATTTTTTCCTGAACATCTTGGGTATCAAACATTGATCATGTTCGCATATCTTCCTGGTTCATCATTTGTGATGATGTTCACCCTTTTTTTTTCCCAGGTGGCCGCTGTCGCCTGTGGCGGTGGTTTTGCTATGGCCCTGACTGCTGGTGGCGAACTCTTCGTGCCTTAACCAAGTTGAAAGATGGCTGGAAGGGTCCAAAATTCCCAAATCCTACAATCGCCAAATGTTAAAAAAATCAAGCAATCATACTCCTCTTTCCTGAAATGGAACTATTTTTTTAGTTCATTTCCATTCAGAATCGGGGTTTTCACCGAGGCGTGGGGCAGTTCCCCCGAAGGAGCCATGGGTATTGGCACCAGCAGTACTTCCAGGCGTTTTTCGTTGCCTTGTTGCCCAAAAAAAACGGATTTTTGGCATGGTGAAGGATGGAAATGGTTGGATGTGGCAGGTGGAAAAGAGAAATCTGAGTCAATTTTGATGATATGATGTGATATATGAAGAATATCTAGGTTGATATGATGGATACAAGTGATATGAATGCCAAAGTAGACTGGCTTTGAACACCAGCTGTAATTTGTCCAGAATTGATGCAGCTTGCTTTAGAACCATTCATTTCATGTGGATTTCTGTGATGGTTCTTAACCACAGCCCAAAGTCATCAAGATTCTCTAATTCAAACCTGCATGCAGGCCAACACCAGTTCAAGGAGCACTGGCACGATGTCGCGTCGCAGCACGGGGGCTTTGACGCAAATTCTTCCGGTTTCAGTGAAGCACTTGGAATCTATGTGACTTCTCAATGAACCCAAATCATCCATTCCAACAAAGATATCACTTTTGGTACCTTGACATCTTCATCCTACAAACATCTATCATTATATCATTCTTCCTATGGGAAACTCCAACTGATGACCTCAGCTTAAGGTCATCGCCTGCGGTGAGTGCCACAGTGTGGCTGCGGCCTTTGACGAGGTCACGAAGCCTGGCGAGCATGGTGACTGTGTCTTTGTGGCGGTCGTCTTTAAGCCGTATCCCAAAAAAGGAAAGGATGGGGATGGTCTTCCCACCATCAATTTTCAAGGGTAAACTCTTAGTTTTAGGGCGTTTTTCTCCATGAAAGGGTCTTCAGATGTAAAAGGAGGGATGGTAAGTTGCATGACTATGAAACGACAGCTCCACAGGAGCATCGTCCTGGTGCCGTCTACTCCTGGGGCTTGGTAGCCGCCGATGGACGTTTGGGCTATGTGGATGATGAGGTGAAGCGCGGTAAAACAACAAGTGAATCCAGGCTTTAAGACTTGGACAAACTTCACAGATTTGTTTCGCAAAATAGATGACATGCCGTGAAATTGTTGAAGAGTAGGTGAACCTTCACCTGGTCTTTTTTTTAAGTGAGTAGCATACTTCCAACAGGTGATTTTAGTAATACCTATTACCATAGTACGTATTGACCGAACCAGAACGGTAATCGAGACTTCTTGTTGTATCCAGGTGCATTCGCAAGGATCGCCGCGAGAAATCTCCTGGCTCAATGTACAGCTGGTGGTCCGGAGGCACAGCTGATGTGAGGCTTCAGCTCGGTTGGTTGGTCATCCAGTGGTTTGATGAGGGAATCATATCCCAAAATGGGACCCAAAAATTCAGGTGAAGGAATGACTTCTAAATTTACCCAGATTCCCAGATTAGTTGGTGGGTATATGAACCCAAATCCCTCAACCATTTGTTGATTATAGCAATAATTCTTTAGGTGATGATGTGACGAAGCACCTTGGGGCTTGGGGGAATACTTCCAAGAAATGACCTTTTTAAAGTAGGGGTTGATAGAAGATTGTAATTTATCCAGAAATTTTTGATGATTAGATGATTAGATTATACATTAATTAGACACCCTAGAAAGTTGACAGTCAATTGCTATAGTTGATGGTTTAGAGAGACAGAGTTTCCGGAATCAGATATGGCAAATATTTGGGTCTATGTTTGATTTTTTGAGATGTTGGTCCAAGGAGGATTAGTAGAGAATCTTTCCACGTATTGAGTTTTGTGCACACAACCAATGACATCATACGTCACCCAGCACATCTCACAGCACACATTATATTACATCAAGTTCCATTTCTTGACGAAATCTCGCAGAATTCCTTCGTTGTTGCTACATCTTCAGCATCCATTTTTCGAGTCTTCAATCAAGTTCCCATCTTCATCAAGTCGTTTGCCAGTTACAACCAATTTAGGTGCCCAGTGATGTATTTTGCCATAACATGGTTCCAGCTACATTTTCCGTTTAGTTTAGCCAGGGTCCAGGAAGATGAGCGTAAGAATTTTTTGAGTGTCCATAGCATCATATCGAAAACCTCCATGAGCTTCAGCCGACATATCGATGGTTTTTACATCTTCATTTTGGGCACCAAAGGCCTATTAGGATGGATTTTTTGTTGCACAAAATCATAGGATCGATCACATTGCCGTTGAAAATCGGTTTCTCATTTCCGCTCCAGTTTTTTTTAAACCCAGGATTCCCTCACTTTGCGTCGGAGAGGCACATGCTGTGTCGGTCAGGTTAACAATTTTGATCAGTTTTGAGCGGATGAGATCTCCTGTGCGATGATGATCATCATCATCATCATCATCATCATCATGATCATCATCATCATCATCAAAAGTGTTGGGAAGTGAGGAAGAGGGCATGATTGGAGGGTATCATATGCACAATTTCTTAATGAAATCTTCATTGCAAATTGGAAGAATGAAAAGACTTGTAGCCTCGTTTAGGATTCATAGCATACAATGACATGGTGATTTTTTCTGACTCGTACAGATGTCACGCCTTTTCCTGGAAGTATGCCTAACTCAGCATTCCATGAAACATGGCGTTTTTTTACCTACCAATCTTTGGACCCTTCCATGTGGAGGGTCCAACTCTTCAAGAACTCATTTCAATGAACCGATCACACAAACCAAGGTGTTACACCACGTGGCTCTTCTAGAAGGTGCGTAGGAGAGATACGGTGGACTGAAAATCTGCTGGTACTGTTGATGGAGATCCGCTCCAACTAACTGAGATATTTAAAATCATTCGCCCTTTGCTGCAGGATTTCAGCTAACAAGTGTAAGCCAAGACTGGGAAGTGCAACTGAAATTATCAAAGGAACAGAAGTCCAAGACCTCAAAGATTTACATGTCAAACTGGCGGGAGGTTTTCAAGAATCTACTTGCTTTGTTTGACAATCCTTCAATCTCCACAGTTTTTTTTCGCCAGGTTGCCACAACGTATCACACAGGTGAGTTGTGGTTGGCGGCACAGCGTTTGGGAGCCCCAGTTTCATTCAAACACTGTGGTGACTATCCTCCTTTGTTTTTTTTGATAGTCTACACTAGAAGAGAGTGACTATCCTTTGGGAATTCATAAAAAGTTCAGATTCACCCACTTGGATAAACTTTCTGTTGATATTTTGGTTTTGAGTTACAATGATTCAAAAAAAGCAATTTGATGAATCCTTTGTTTTTCATCCAACCATTGTTTCTCAAATCGAAGCGAACTATGAAGGGTACTAAAATCTTTGTTGATAAATCCCACAACCCACATGTTTTTTTCTTGGGTCCCCAATCGAACTGTTTTTGTGAACATTGTTCATACCAAAAAAATACATGGCTGAGCACGGGCATCTTCACTACAAACCTCAAAAATGTCAATCGTTTTTGTGTTGAAAATCCCATTTTTTTGGAGGAGATTTCAAGTTGTCCATCAACCCATCAATGCTGCAACAACGATCTTCATCTTTGAGGTCTTGGTGTGTCAAGGCTCGGTGGTATGTTTTGGAGCCGATGATTATGGGCAGTCCAAAACTGAGATATCCCAGAAAAATGCTCGCATGGTGACAGTTGTCATCAGGTGTTGTTGTGGGTGTGGTCAGATTTTGCTGAACTTGAGAATTTGATGGTTTTTTTTGCATGGAAATTTCTTTCATTCTTTAAGTTTTGATCCTTTTACAAACTTGCACGATGTTTACCTTGTTCTTTTGGAGTGTGCTATTTGTCTCACCACATCCTGGCTTGACGTACTTGCCAAGACTTGGAAGATGTGCCAAAGAGCCGTCCGAAGTGGTGAGGCAGGATTGTTTCGCTTGGTGATCAAATGGTCAACTCGAATCCGCAGGAGTTTCGGTCCTCGTTTGTTGAACCCATCTCAAACCCTGTGAGCAAACAACAGAAACAAGTTTCATATCCGTTTTCCATGATGCAAACTTTCCTGAAGGCTAAATTTGCCTCCCTTTGCACATTGCCCTTTGCTGGAGGAGACGGAACAGCTTCGCTAGAATGTTGCTTGTGTTTAAATTTCGACAACAATTGTAACAATTGATTTAATCATTCTTTTGAACATGGGTTTTCTGACAATCCCTATGTCATCTTGTCAACATATCTAGCAGGTAGCAGCCACAAGTAGGTGCTCCAGTGGCCCAGCTGAAACGTATGTCGTGCCAGGACACTGATCATCCTGGTGCTGTGGAGGCGAGTCTTCTGGTGTTGGACCTTGACATCGATGTTGATGGCAGATGACATGGCTCACTAGCTGTTCTTTTTCATTATTTGTTGTGATTATCTTCATGATTCATGATTGTTCTTATTGTTCCATTTTTCTTGTTGCTAAAGGTCTTTATGTATGATTTGCATTTATATGATTATTATCAGTATAGTCTTTTGCTTGTCCTTCTCTTCTTTTTTCTTCCTTTTAGTTGCTGTTGTTTCTTCTGCTGTTGCCGAAGGAAGTTCGACGGCTTTGTTGCGGTCCTTTGCACACGGCCTGTGTTTGTTCTACAGGGCTCGGGGTCCCAACGGGATGACGTGGTGATTCTCAGCCATTCTTTCCAAGTGCGTTGGACAAGGCTGTGGAGCACATGTTTTTTCGATCAATTGTTGAAGCATCACTTGAAAAGGAAGGTCCTATTTCTACCAAATGCTCAAAAAATCACATAATTTCGACACCATCATCATCATCATCATCATCATCATCATCATCATCATCATCATCACCAGCAGCAGTGTCAGCAGCAGCAGTAGGTGTCCCTTAACAACTTATGTTCCATTTGTCTCTCCCCTTAGATCACCTTCTCTTGAACATGATCATTTGCCCCATCCATATTTGAGTTTCCTCCAGTTGTTTGAGCTTGTGTTCTCCAGCTCTGCAAAATATCGACCTGCACTCCCAAAGTTGGGGTCGGAAGAGGTCATTGCCTTATGAACGCATGGAATTTCCACATCTGTAGTTTGCTCGTGTTTAAACTGAATACCTTTGTTATTTTTCCCATTGAAAGATGGAGATAGGCTGCACTCCTTGGTAATCAAACACCAGCCCAGGGCCTACAGCACATACTTCATTGTTGTTTCGGCTCGTTTCCTTAAGAACTGAAAGCATTCTGAAAAGATGATCACCTTGGATGAGCGGTATTATGTTGCGATAGTCCACAAATTCCCTACTTCAGGGCGTACTAGGTAAACAACCATATCCTGGTCACTTATATGTATATATATATATATATGTATGTATATATGTACTTACATAGATACATACATATCACTTTCTACTTGGGATGAATACATATCGGTGCAAGCTTGCAAATATTTTGCAAGAACAGCTCTGCAGGCACGTCCATGTTTGGGGCCTTGACCTACAAAGAGGAATGCAGGCGAGAGGACGTGAGGAGCTTTCATATGCTCTCCTTCAATCCAGCATACCACCAATGATCCAAACAAAAAGAGTCTGTGTTTTTTTTCCTAGAATTAAAGGTGAAGATAGATCCCACAAAACCCACAAAACACTGAAATTTGGAAATGTCTCTGAAAAAAGGGACCCAAACGAATTTCTTGCCTAGCAGCCGTTGGAATTTTCGAGGCAAGTCCTGCACCTTGGCATGTGCCCACTTTTGGTCCAACGAGGCCTGCCATGAAAAGATGGAGAAACCAAGTCGTTGGATCAGTTGGTTGGTCCATGTTGGATCAGTTGAAGATTCGTTGAGTTTGTTGAGTTTGTTGCATCCATACATACATCATGTGATGTTTTGAATGGAAGATGCAGGCCGGTGGTGGCCCTTTGCTGTGGTGCTCACTTCCTGGTTTGTTCTGCTGAAGTGGTGTTGGGAAGCATGGAAAGATGACATGTGTTTCAGGCAGGTGATGAGAAGGAATCCCAGCATGTCCCTTCGTGCAGCTTCACTTCTGAAGACAAATATATTATGCGTATATACATATACATTATACATACATATATATATATATATAGGTACGTGATAGATAGATAGATAGATAGATATACATATGTGTGTGTTTTGGTGAAGACACAATCGCAGAAAATTCCATCATCCCCGCGTATTTGTGGTGTGGAAAAGTGCATCATTGCCGTCAATAGATACCTTCACATAGCCCGAATCCCGTTCAAGCCACAATTATGGATGTTTCTTTAAACTTCATCCCCAAAGAAATTGATTATTTGACACATTCTAGTCCTCAAAAAGCATTTTTAGAATTTGGAAGTTGGAAGTTTTTTTGTTGGAGTTTCATTTTCGCCAAAAAAAGTCCTGTCCCCATAAAAGATATAAAAACCTGTTCCAAATTCTGAGGTTGCCACGCACAGAGCCTCAGATCGATGTGCCTCAAGAGGCGGGGGACGTTGAAATATATGTGACATCAAAACTCCATTTTGAAGATGGAACAGTTAGAATGGAAGTAAATTTGAAGATTTTTCCTTAGAAAATGGAAATTATGCCCTTAAGGTGTAGTAGTGTCGAAAACAACATTGCAGAAATGACTGTTGATTATTGAGTATGGTGGCGGCACACTGAGGGTTTTTT
This sequence comes from Breviolum minutum Mf 1.05b.01, assembly GCA_000507305.1. NCBI lineage: Eukaryota > Dinophyceae > Suessiales > Symbiodiniaceae > Breviolum > Breviolum minutum. The sequence continues at coordinate 9,902 of DF239365.1, forward strand.
TTGTTCAAAGCAGGAGTCATTGATGTTCAGAGTCCGATTCTTTGGAGCGAAAACGACTTGAAAAGAAAACCTTCAGAGTATCAATCTAAATCTTTCATGCACCCAGGAGCTTTTGTTGGGCTGCTGTGCAGAAGAAAGCCTAGCACCAGGCCGGCATTTTCTACTGCCAAAACCTGAAGTTTGAGGTTGTACTGAATGCTGTGTGTTTGTTTCTGCGACTCAAACATGTGTTTGTGAGCTGTCTGAAAGTATCGGAAGAGACTTAATACTACCAATCCGTCGGCATTTGACTGCGAGTTTCTCTTTAAACTCATTTTGTCTTCCTCTGTAGGGATCTCTTATTCAAGGGCAGGCAAATGTGGCATGATTGCAGAACTACACATAATAGAGCTATTACAATGATTGGATAGGTGTCCAAGTCTAATCAAGCCAGCATTTGCAAGTTGATTCAGAAATGGAAAAGCATAAATTCTTTCTTTCAGTTGGTGATGCCAGCTATTCCTTCCTCGAACCATTTACAACAATGGTCATACTTCCATCACTCACGACAAAAAAAGCATGTGGACTATGCAAAAACTGAGGCAATTTCAGCAAGTATATCAAGTGTCCGCAGTTATCATCAAATAAACCCGTAAACAAATGCAAAGAATATTTGGAAAGCCTTGGTGCTTGCCCCTTCCTAAAGACACCCGCAACGCCAGTGAATGCGTCAAATCGTTTGCATGCAGGTCCTGTGGCATCGATCTCTTGGAGGCGTGAAACAGATTCGTTTCGCTGAAGCTAGTGATCGCTGCAAGATTGGAAGCTGTTTGGAACTGTTCTGATCCGAATTTATAGGAGCTCGAGTGTTTGTAGCTGCATTTCATTAGCTTGTCCTGATTGGAGTGTAGGAGTTTGAAGCCAGATGGCAACTCGGATCCATGATTCTTTTTTTGCAACATTTTTTGGACTCCCTCGGCCAGGCCATCACATTTACCACCGAAATGTGAGGAAGAATCAGAGCATCATCGAAATCTGGTGCGGCTTCAGATTTTGACAATGACAATATGTGTTTGTTGATTTTCGGTGGCAAACAAGTGTTGTGCTCATTTGTGAAAGGTCAAGGAGTTGGAGCGAAGCGCATGGGTCTCAGCTTCTGAATCAGAAAGGATTGTCTATGAAAAAGATGGCGTTCTCGTCTCGGACTATAAGTTAAAAGCCCTGAAAAGATGCAAATTCCAACAGACTTGAGCTATAAAAGCACTGACTTCGGGCTGCTCCAGTACTAGCCAGTGGTATTTCTACCATAGTGACTTGATTCTGAGTCTCACGTTGGACTTCAACCACTGGTTCTCGAATAATCCACCTTGTCACCTTCTCCATCCCTTTTCTTTGATCTCACATCACCTCAGGTCCAACGGAGACTACTCCAAGAACAGAAAGAGGTCCAAATTTTTGTTCCCAGATGTTGAAAAAAAACGCTTCAAGCAATGGTAGTTCTCAAACTTTTCTGCTCTTTGATATTCCACTTCATCATACCTCACGTCGTATCCTCACCAGTGCGATGGCCTTCAGCCTTGCCAGGAGCAACAGCGTCTTCAACGTGAGCAGCGTCGCGAGCGACGGCTGCAAGAGCACACGGAGATTTGGTTTCAGCTCCTCCCGAGCTTCGTCCCGGGTCTGGAGCCCAAGAATTGTCGTTCAACAGGGTGATCTACGAAAGGAGAACAAGAACAACTAAAACATAGTGAAATGCTCAGGTTCTTCAATGTTGCCAAATTATAGTGTCACTCAAGGATGTTTGGTTGTTCTCTAATCGAGTCATAGTGCACCAAAGTGCAGGTTAGCTGTTTGTTCGATGTTTGGCGTGCGTGGGTCGAGTTTCGGTGTTGGCAACTTCCATTCAACTGTTTCAACAGTTGCGGTTTGCTGGTGTTTCTGCTGCAGTTTGAACGATGAGATACATATGTATGAGGGTCCATTATGTATAATGACAATAATGACAAGCACACAACGTATCATTCATATATCATTCATTTTGCTCTGATGCAAGCAATACAAACTTGATCCACAATACACCATTGGGATTCTCTGCCTTTGCATTTCCCAGCAGGTGAAGGCTTCACTGCACGGATGCAACGTTTGTGGCGTCAGGGTTTGCCACCCAAGGTGCGCGAGGCGCTGGTGACAGTTGATGGGTGAGGATTTCGAGGGCTCATAGTGATGTCAGATGACACTACTCCAAGATTTTCCAAGGTGAAACATCATTCACATTCATTTACCTATATCATTTGACAGAATTTTCAGACTTTGGTTGTTTATTCCTTGTTTACATCGTTTTTGTGGGTGGTTGCGGAAGGTGCTATGGCCGATGGCCATTGGAAATGTTGGGAAACTCGGAATGTTGGAGGATGAGGATGCTAGATGACATGGTACCGAGGGATCCCAGAGCTTTTCAAATCCGAGTTGAAGCAATCCAAAGCAATGAAGGATGAAGTTTGCACAGGTCTCAAGGCAAAGAAGGATTGATTCCAGCTATTGTTTCAGAAACCCAAAATCGCCCGCCGAGGTGCTGCGAATCACACCTGAGCTTTTTGAGATCCACAAGCAGCGGGCTTTGGAAGCACGAAAAGCGCAGGATTGGAGCTGGCTGTTGAACGTGTTGGTGCCTCACTGCACTGCATCATGTGCAAAATCTATTGAGTGGAAATACATGTTGCACATTCGGATCTTCTAGACGTCTTACATCCTACCACTGAAGAACCATCAGTGTCTTTTGACAAAAGGAGAATGCTGCATCCAACGTGCTGATCACGTTGACTGATGCGCCTGAAAACTCAGAATTTCTGTGGCGATTCTTGTCCTTAATTGGTGTTCCTTTGGAGTTCAGTGACTTGGAGTCAAGGCCTAGAAGTCGTGGCAAAGAACAGAGTACCACATGCATCCCCTTCGTCGGTAGCCCAGAGCATGTCGGGATGATCCTAGGGATTCACACATTTGCTCACTCACCTCACGCACTCTATTGCTGCGTGGTATGTCTTTGTGTTTTGTGCGTATCTTAATTCATGTGCTGAACTCTTCTTTGCTTTGTGAAATCGTGTAATATTTGGTTCGGATTTGCATTGCACCTTTGCAAAACATTTGCACCTAGGACGTAGAAAAACTGATTCCTACAATAGTCCAACTTAGGACGCTGCTATCCTATGCTGTCCTATTGAGCTGAGGATTTGCCTCGGACTTTCCCAACTTTGGCCTTTTTCGACGAGGTGTTAGCTGCAACGGGCAGTTGTTGATTCCTTTGTTCACCTCTCTACTTTAAAGTGATCCAAAAAAGTCAACACAAAGTGTGATCAACCCATCCCACCTCTCCAGTATTCAACTCGGCAGGGAGGACCTCTTCATGAAGACTGCGCACGCATTTTGGAGGCATAGTGACAATCTCCCGCGACGTTGGAAGGTGACAATTTTCGGTTACTTGTGGAAACTTGAATTCATTGATGGCTCTAGAATGCAGTAATCTCAGCAGACTTGGATATACGATGTGGTTTTAGCTTTTTGGAGTGCAAGGGTGGAACACATCCACATGTGCGCTGGTTGTGTGTCACCGTACTTTTGAATCCAAATTTGAGAATTTGAAAATTCCAGGCCTACACGTTCTTCCGGCCAGACATTGGCTACGTGCAAGGGATGCCAATCCCTTGGTCATCGGTTTTTGGGACGAGCCTTTGGAATGTCTCATCTTTCCATCGGGGCTAAGGAGCTACTTGGCTGCCATGCTATTGCTTTATCTTCCATCATACCAAGCCTTTGTCGCCAGCTGAAATTAGTGAAGCCGTGTTAAAAATGATATTTCGAGGTTTTAGATATATTTTTGAGAAACTGTTGACATGTTTATGTTGAAAAGGTTGCAATTTTCAAAAACTTCTTTGATCAGGTCGGACTTTGCAACCTTTTGAACACTCCATCAGTGACCTCAAACCGAAAACGTTCGAAACGTGAAGATTTTGGGGTTGAATTCGAAGCATTCAATGAATTCCTGGGAGTTTTCCAGGTACTGGGACTCTATCGCCTGGAACCACAAGCAGTAGCCTGTCGAGCCGGGGCACCAAAAAGGGTGTCAAGGGTGGTATTTGATATTGCTTTTTGTGTGGCAGGGAAACTGAAAATAGCTGAAAGTGCTTGAAATTTGAAATCAATAACTTTGATTCTTGTGGTCTAATTTCTTCGTTCTCAGTTTTTGTTGCTGCTTTGTCTCCCCTTTCGGTTGTCTGAACATGTTACAAGGCCAGAGTGTTTGAACAGCCCGGGACCACGGACCATTCAAGCAATTTCTCTTCAAGCGAAGTGTACTAAGTCCAGAAGTTTCAGCAGACCCATACTTGAAACGTGCTTTGCCAATCACAGAACCGAATTCCCGGTCTATTCTGGGGTTTTTCACTCACCATTCCACAGCTTCGTTCCTTTCAGACATTGGTTGGTTTCGAATTTCGACCAAATTAAGGCTGTGTTTCCAACAGCTTCCAGCAGTCGCAAGGTGTCAGGTTCTCGGCGTTCTCGGTCTGGATGTCTAGTGTCTCCATGTTGGCCAACACAAACTCCAACTCTGCAGGTATTCAGAGCGTTGGGATGACCCCAGAAATGTCACTGGCCAGAAATATCTTGATTCACAGAACACCTTTGGTTGCAGCTACTGTGTGGGGTGTCAAGCTGATGCTTGGGTGTGTTGTATTTGAGGTTCTTAATCGATTGGTTTCTCACAATTTTTGCAAAGCCAAAAGCTTAGCTTCAGAGCCCTCACCGCAGATCAGCTCAAAGAGTTGGTGAATTTCTGAATTTCCTGATTCAAAATTCAGATGCTACCAGTGGGAGGAGTCCATGTCCAGGGTTGAGACTATTTTTTGTCTTGGAATGAAGATATTCAGACTCCAAAACTGAGGTGTCTAACTGTAGATGTGGCTTCCGTGGTTTGGGACCTCTTCCTCCTTGATGGTGAGGCAAGATAAGAACTCCATTTCTTGATGTCAAATGTGACTCGATTCCATAAGACTCACCAGATGGGTACACTTCAAGGTGGTCCTCTACTGCACTGCTATTGCGATCCTTCGAATTCTGGTTCCGCGCTCAGCGGATGGGTGATATTCTGACTTACATTCACAATTTGTGTGCACAAATCAAGACATGATCCTAACACTCGTTGAGCCTAGAAATCGCATCATGAATGGTTTCGTCGATTGGCCCCGGTGCCTCACCAGGAGGATCCACTGCTGCACCCAGACGGTCGCCGTGGACCCAAAGCGGTTGGGAAGCCTGGTTCAAACCAATTTTCTTGCAATTTTTGTGTTGGACAATGGACCATCCAAAGTCACAGACGGTGAGGTCCAACCTGACCTTGAAAGCTGTTTCAGGGTCTTGAATGAGGACCCAGATGTACACACAACTTGAAACTCCAATGGTTGTGCTTTTTCCAGACGAAGCAGCAAAAAAGTAGCATTGTAATGTCAGGTGCGGCATTGTTTCAACTCATTTTGTTTTGAATTTGAACCTTTGATGATCTGAAAAAAACATATTTTTGCTTTCTATGTTCGGTTCCATGCAATATGAGTGACACGGTGTTGAAATCACAGGAGTTGCGAAGTCGAGTTCATGATCCTGATGAGTTGCTGTGGCATATCGAACAGGCTTTGTCGGCTACGGAGTTGTGAATCCATTGCATATGAACGATATATGTCAAGGTAGGGCACAATCAGTTTCTGCAAATCTGCAAATGCATTGTAGATATAAGTGACATAAGAAAGGATTCATCTTGAACAGATGCGTTTCTTAAATTGATGAATATCAATGTTCCATCCTTTAGGCAATAGAAGTTTCTGGAAAAAGTTTCTACACCCTTCTTTTTCCCACAAGTCGCCTTTCATTGCGCAGCGTTGAGCTTTCCAAACAATTGAATTCATTCGCCAGAAGCTTCCTTGGCTAAAAGCGCCAGGTCCGTCGAAGGACACCTCAGAGGATTTGCGTCAAAAGCTGAGATTGCTTCTTCCTCCTGATTGCCTTTCAACAATTTCTGACCAAAAACGTATTGAAGGAGTGAAAATTGAATGATTTCCTTCTCCCTTTACTCATTGGCCTCTATTTTTGAGATGCAATAGCAGTCAATTTTGTATTTGTTCAGTCCCCTGCAGGGAACAAACTGTGAGCAAGAAGTTTAGAACTTTATTTTCCACTACACATCTTTTGCATTCCACTTCTTGAACTACTTGAAAGCTCATTGTGTCTAGGTCAATGAAAGTTACATGGGCAATAGACACCATCCGTGTCATCTCTCTCAACACACTTGATGATGTCAAAATTGAGGTTGAAATCCGTGCCATCGAAAATACCGAGTTCGGAGTCGGCCGAAGCCCTTCGCTCAGTTGCAACAATTTTAACACGCAAAGGGATTTTGAGCTTTTTGAAATGACGCACTGTTTGTCTTGCATTGTGAAATCCAATGACCCCACAATAGTGAGGCTTTCCTGCACCAAGCGCTGCTGCATCGTTTTTGGCAGCCGTCCATGTCTCAGAAAAGCCGAATAGATCCAGGTCTAACCTTCCTAAGAGGACTTTTTGGATACGCAAATTGAATTTATCATTTGTAGATGTATGTCCTATTAACTCTTGTGATGCATTTTGATTTCCTAGGAGTCGACTTGACTAAGGCCAAAGATCGGATTCTCTCCAAATTTGTATTTCGGTGAGCTGACCATCGAAAATGTCAAGCTGGTCGAAAAAATGCCATCGCAATTGCCATGGGGCTGTTGAGAAACCACAAGCACGTTTTCTCTTCAGGTGAGGAATGTATGAATGGCTTTTCTGAGTGTACATGTTTCAGGGAAAGAACATGTCTGAGAATATTTTCTGAATATCATACCCGAGCATCATAATAATTTCTTATCACAGGGGAAACTCAAAAAACTGGTCTGGAAATCATGAAATCCTTAGCGAGCTTTACGAATTACCGAGAAGCCGCTGAGAAGCCCATCTTTTGCAGGTCTGAAAACGATAAGTCCTTTCCGCTTGCCTGACTCTAGATTCACTCCCTTCCTGCAGTGCTCCAGAAAGGCTCAGAAGTCTTCCTTCAGCAATTTCAGTGGCAAATCATTTTCCAGCCAGCATCCACCCATTCCAGCAATCAGGCTTCGAGACAGCTCTTTCCGGAAAAGACCCACAACAGCCTTCGAATCTATCAAGCATCAAATCAGGCATCACAAAATTAAGAAAGGAAAGATTGAGCGGACAAGTCCACTTTTGTATCTTGCTTTGCAGAGGACCTTGACACGTGTTCAACATCAGAATAAATTCAAAGATTCGTACAAGACAATTGGCACCACACTGCTTGGGAGCTATGGGAAAATGCTGCAGTCATCAAAGCGCAGCAGCAGCTCTTGCTGATCAATGGAAAGATGATCGAGGTTCCACATCATCAGGCCAGCAAGTGAAGAAAACTTGAAGGCAAGGTTTGTTGTGAAAAGCACTTTGAGTCCTGTTTTTGTTTGACTTTCGGCTCTAGGAAGTGGAGTCTACGGTCGGTTGGTGTATCTTCGTCCTGGAAGCACTGTCAATACCCAACACCTGGTAGATTCCAAACGTCGCTTTGCTTTCGTTGCGGATGGACAGTCTTGGGCAGAAGCCATTGGTTTATCAGCAACAGATCCATGCCTGCATCTTAGGCTTGGCACCTTTCTTTGCAATAAATCAACCCATCATGATTTTCCCCGCAGAATGGGAATATCTACAAGTTTAAGAGAAATGTGGTGGCTAAGACGCTGCATGACTTTGTTGGGGGTCAGTTGGTTCGGGCCCTTGTCCATTGAATCACCACACCTTCAAGGAAATTCTGTTGCGGAATGGTGTGCAGCAATCATGGATCGATGAAGAGGCCAAAATTGGAACAAGTCCCTTGGATTTTGACAAAGAGCACATAAAATGCAAGTGGATTTGCTCAATGAACACAAAGCTATCCTTTGTTTGGGATTATGAAAATGACAGTTTTGGCAAAGTCTGAGGGCATGTTGCGCCCCCGTTTTATAAAACAGTGAGGCGAGCCCAGCAAGCTCTAACATTCTTTTACATTTTTCAAACAAGTAAACTACAACGCTACCACCACCACAACCACCACCGCCACTGCTATGACTACTATAACTGCTACCACTACTAGTATAATCTTGTGTGTTCACAACATGCAATCCTTGGTTGGCCTTTCATTTGAAGGCTTCGTCCTTGCACTCTTTGATGATGATGGCGCAGTTTGGCCTGCCACTTGGGATGGGCTTGAAAAGGCAATTGATGTATATTATCCGGGTGAGATTGCAATGAAAATGAAGCCGCATTGGCCTACGTTGAGCAGAAGTACATGGAACGATTTGGAAGCAGTTGCTGGTTCATTTGACGCGTTGGAAGAGAGAGAGGGCCCAATGAATTTACACTCCTATCTGAATGCTGACGATACTGCCGTTAACGCCCGCAGGTTTTTGGCAAATTCTTTGTCTGTCAACCGATTGTTCTCAGGAACAGGTTATACAGTTGACGAGCGCAATTCCCAACGGAAAGGCACAGCAGAATATTTTGCAGCAAATCGATTGCTGACTTCTATCCCTGCAAAGCAGCTTGTAAATGTCAGGTTGTAGCTGCAGCAAACCAAATGGCTTTGTGCTGAAAACAATTTGATATGCTTTTACCAGCAGTTCCTGGGCGGCTGAAGTCTTACGATGAAAAAAACAAACACAAGCCAAAGAAAGAATGTGCCAAAAAGAATGTGTGCAGGCCCACCAACCAGTGTGATGCCCAAACCGAATTGTTTGTGTGCACCAGCCTTCAGCCGTTCTGTTTGGCAGTGGTGGTGGTGTTTTGGCATCTAGTTGTGTCCGTGGTGGTGATGTGATTTGCTATGATGTTATGTGGTTTGCTGCGCGCTGAGAGAATGTGGTTGGTTTTGAGATATCTTGCGATGTAATGTGGCGTCATGTGACGTGGTACCCTGTCATTTTCATAAGATATAATGTAATTTGATATAATACAAGTAGTTCCCGGGCGAGCCGGTGGCGGAAGTTTCAAAAGAAACAAGAACTATATAGCCAAGAAAGAATTTGCCTGGCCTAGTACTTGGTAGAATTAGAGTAGTACTTTGTAGTTCTGGCATTTTATATTGTGGTACTGGCGTAGTACTTTGTAGTGTTAGAGTAGTATTTTGTAGTACAGAGTAGTACTGGCGTAGTGCTTAGTAGTGTAAAATAGTCGTGGAGTAATACGTTGTAATTCTTTATAATATTACCGGCGTAGTATCATAAATCACCTCGTAACTAGCCATATCACTTGTAAGCAAGTCATGACATTACAGCCATGCAACGGCCAAAGCTTCGTTCAAACCGAATAAAAAATTTTAGCTATCGTAATGGTCGATCATCTTGCGCAGTACTATTTTCCACAACAAAATACTACGCCAATACTACTCTATATTACAAAATATTACTTCAATATTACAAAGTACTAGGCCAGTACTTTTTTGTACTACAAAGTACTACTCTAGTACTAGAGAGTAATACTAAGTATTACACCAATATTACTTTATATTACAAAATAGTTTATTAATACTACACCATTATACGCTAATATTATTCTATAGTACTTTACTCTCCGCACTACAAAGTATTACTCCGGTACTACTCTGTATTTTAAAGTGTTACGCTAGTGTGGTTAGAGTTTATATTANTGGATAACCTTATATTTTTTTTCTTTTTTAGGAGGTGTTTTTTACTCATGATACAAATGGATTGAAAAAGAAATCTTGTTATTGCCGGATCAATATTTATTTATATTATAATTTATATTTTATTTAAAAAATTAATTTAAATATACGGGGTAAATATTATTAATATCTAATTTTTAATTTCACCAAATATTATACTTGTCACACAAAATAAATATTATTAATAATTTACACTATATATATAATTTCATTTTTACCACGTGGAACCAATAAAGTCATCACCTAACCTCCCCAAGCATTGCAAATATCACGCAATGCCGCGCAAAATATGTCATAAACTTTTAAATTCAATTTGATTAAAAATAAAAAGGAAAAAAGAAAAGTATATTATTTCAACACCACAAGTAGCACTGCCAGCACCAGCACCCGCCACCTTCCACCACCCACAGCACCCACGCTAAAGGAGGCAGGGGTACTGGAGCGCCACCATGCAGACACAAAACCAATTATCTTTCTTTCAGAAAAAGATTTTCAACCTTGTTGCCAGTTTTCCATGAACAGCTTTTTGAATTGTAGGTGTCAGTTACAGGTCTCCAGCACACGACCAAAATACACCATTTATTTTTCACCACAAAGTCTGTAAATAATCATAATACATTCAAAAATATGAGACATATTTTTGCAAAGATATTTACATATTTTTTCCAAAGAAAAAAATATGTCTTAAGTAACAAAAACAAATTTTTTTGTAAAGGAAAAAAAACAATATATTGTAAATATTGTAAAAAAGTGTAAGCTGAAAATTCCGAATATTTTTTTTTTTTGAAATTCAAAAAGGTAAAAATTTCATTTCAACAAGTCTATCTAACCCATACCCATTTTAAGCACTGTATATTTTAGTCAGGGCAAAATTTGGCAAAATCTCCCAAAATTACCATGTATGCTTTGGTAAACTAACGTAACACTGGAAAAGCACTGCGTGGCAGCCGCAATATTTGGTGAAATAATAATTATATTTGCGCTGTACAAGAAATATTCAATTTGATATGCGGTGGATACAATTCATTTTTGCCGGGCGTGTGCATTACTTGGCGAGGTGGGTTGGTGACTTTATTGGTTCCACGTGTTAGAAATGAGGTTTTATTTGTAACGCAGGTCATCAATAGTATTTATTTTGCGTTGCAGAAGAAATATTTTGTGAGGATGGCTGGTATTTGTCTTTGGTCCGTAAATTGCAAATGCTATTTTGAATAAAATACAGATTATAAATAATATGAAGAAAAAAAATATGTTTTTTTTGATTTNGTTTTTTTTTATACTCTACTTTTTTGTACCCTATTCTACTTTACTTCAACATTTTTGTCATACATCAAACATTGTTCAACCAAAACTTCCTTGAAAAAAATCCAATAAATATTTTTGAATGCCGTCTACGAAAAATGATGGGAAAATTTCGAACTTTTGAAAAAACGGGTTGAAGGTCAAAATATCTCATGGTTAAGGAAACCTAGGAAGAAAAAATTCCACGATTGTTCACGTGCTTATTCAACACAATCCCACATATTGCACACAAAACGTGGATGAAAAAAAAACAAAGCTCGATGAAAAACGAAAACCAAAAAATCCATTTTAGTTTATTAAAAATTTGCGGGCTGGTTGAAAGATTTTTCAGGTTCTCTGGAATGGTGCTTTAAAGTGAATTGCCAAAAGGTTATTTTTGAAAAATAGGACAGCAACAAAGAAAACACAAAAAATGAGATGCAAATTAGGATTTTTTTGAAAAGGGCGGCGGGAAGGTGCTTTGTACTTTTCTTGATTTTTGTCGAAATTTATTCCATCTTTCCAGTTGAATTAACTTTTCTTCATCTGAAGAAACTTTCCATTGGATCATTTCTAATTTTGCTACAGCCTTGCATCAAGTTTACATCCAGGTTTTCTTTCAACTATCTGGCTTATCCGGCAGGCAAGTAATGAAAGAATGTGAAAGAAATCAAAGACTTTTAAATTAGGTGATTTATTTTCTTTGTGCCTGATTCAACCCTATTTTTGTGATTTTCGTGTATTAAAACCAGCTGTTGCGCAGCATTCCTCACAGGTCAACATGGCTGCTTGCCCATTGTCTCCTATTTCTGGGCCTGGTAGAAATCGAGTTTTTTTCTTGCACAACACCAACAGGACAGCCTCACAAATCCAAGCAATCTTTTCAATGACTAAATTCAATTGAAAAAAACTTTGACATCAATTTACATTGGAAGAGACTATTTAATTGTTCAGCATGATTACAACCAACTTGACATTTTTTTCCTGTGTTTAGACTTTACATGCCCTGGGAAGCAAGGGAAATGGGTTCATCAAAAAAAGGTGTTTGGTTTGCACATTCAAATAACACATTTCCAATTGTAACAAGTTACTATGTTCTTTCACATTTTTGTTTTTCTGTTTCTTGAAGACCAATGTTCTTTACATACTATGTTTTCAATGAAATTCTTTTCTGGTTGTTCTTATTCCCGGGTTATGGTGGAAATTCGTTTCAAATAGCATTTCAATTTTACTGGCATGCCTTGGAGACAGCTGCACAACTTGGTCAACTTTTTTCCTTTAAAGATCAAACATTAATGAAAATTACTTGCCTCTGTGGCATGTTTTCCTTTTTCTTCTAATTTTTTCTTTTCATTGCATTTTTTGTTCAAGTCCTTCGAAAGCAGACAGTGCTTCAACCACCTCTTACCTGAGCATACATCACAACCAAATGTAAAAAGTTGGTGCAATTTTGAAATATTTTCCCATTCCAACTTCTCGGCTGAATTTTCGTACTGCATGTTGTTTGAATGTCAATCTGATTTATTTAAGGTGCAGATCATTGGGCCCAAAGTGGGATTTTTTTTTGTGAAAAAAACATTTGGGAGCACTGGGGCCTTCAATGCAGTAGAGGTCACACGAGTCGAGTGCGCACATGATACTCTGGAGCAAACACCCTACCTTTCAAAAATCTTTTAGCATCATTTGGCCCTTTTCACATTGTTGTTGTAATTTTCCATCTGTTGGAGTTAGTTCTTTTTGCAGGAAAAAGAAAAATGAGGAGGCAGAGTTTTTTGTTTGCCAAATCGTATCATCTTTTTGACAATAGAAAAAAAAATTATATGTTTGGATAGCAGAATTGTTGGAACAAAAAAAAGTTTCAGTAAAGCTGGATAAATTTAGAAATGATAAATAGTTTTGCACCCTGGTGACGTTGTAAATGATAATAATCATTTTGTTAATGATGGGATGAAGATATTTGAGATAATGTTGCGAAATCAAAATTTTATGACAAAAAATTGTGTTGAAGATAAAAATAAAATGATCCAATGAGGAAGATAGTGGAAAATAATAAAGACAAAGATATTGAGCATCATAACGATAAAAACCATCGAGAATAAAAAAAAAATCAATAAATAATAAATCGTAA
>DF239365.1:23147-37547 GCA_000507305.1 Breviolum minutum Mf 1.05b.01
TTATTATATATATTTTTTTTTTTTTCTAATAACAAATATTTTGCAAAAATATATCGAATTACAAAATAATCATTTTTCTATTTATAATTACGAAACGAATTATAAATATTTGAAAATTTTCATTAATCATCTGTATAAGATTTTTGCCCTTTCACAGCTGAAATATTTTCCAGGGTGAAAGGTAAGACGGCGATGGTGACTACGGATACGATTTGATTACGGCACGAGGGGCTGGCACACCCACATTTGTGGTCCACGCGTTGCAAACCTTTTTGAATATTATATTCGGAATTCCGATTCTGTGGGACATACCTCTAGACCAACCCAATATATGAGGTGACTAACTGCACGGGTAGCTGGTCGATACATGCGCCTATCACCCAATGAGCGACTCTGGCACAATCCAGCTTCCACACTGTCAGTTTGCCAAGAAGCATACTTCGTGGCAATCCAATATTGAGAATTCAATTTTGGAGGATATTCCTCCAAAACTAACATAGCACCTAAAAAATGGTGGTTGGAAAATGAATTTTCTTCTGGGATGGCCGGTTTTCAGGGGCTATATTTGTTTCAGGAGTGTAGCTAGCAACCATCAAAAATAACCCAAGAATCACCCAGTCAGCAGCTTCGTGATCTCATACAGGTCTGTCACAACAAAAAATACCCAAAAAAAAAACCGTTTCTGTGTTGCGTCTCTTAAGCTCTTGCTGTTACCTTAGCAATGCCCTTGGCATGCAACTTGCCCACGTGAGCGAAACACAGCATGCCGTCCACATGAATTTATCCGGTGAAACTGTTCGGTTCTGGCTGTCCAGTGTCACTTCTCTGTGGTCCTCATGAACCACATGATTCATATGACTCTTCTGGGCTCAGGGGTCAATCTCATAATCCCTCCAAAGTTGAAAGCTATTGATTTCCATGAAAAAAGATGGATGTCAAAACAGTCACAGCTCAAAACATCACGCCAATTGCAACAATTTTCACAAACAAAGCAAAAGCAACTTCAATTTGACGGTGCGGGACTGGACAGCTCAAGATTTCTTGCAGCAGTGAAACCACACGGTGGGAAATTTGGAGCTGGTTTGGGCTCCGGAACTTTTTACGAATCTCTTTGACAGCATCGTTTTCCAGATCCTTGACACACAGCCTTGTGAAACGACCTCACCAACAATCATCCCCAGTCTATAGGGCTTGAATTTGTTGTTCCGGTTTTTGGCTTCAACTCCGCTCCGTGTTGCATCTTGCCTGATGGGTCAGTAGAACATATCCAACTCCTCTCAGCGACAAAGTGAAGCAACGAATCGTCTTACAAACCATTTTTGCTGCGGCAAACTTGCAGTTTTTGAAGTTGGAGCAATGGACTATAGACACATTGAAACATCCGCAAACATGATCCATGTCCATACCTGACTCTACCATTTCCATCCATCCCTTAAGGCTTTACCTTTGAACTACCATGATACTATTTCACCATATCTAATCAAATGGAAATCATATCTTCACGCTTTAACCATACAACCAGCATGTCACATTCCATTCTTTAGGACTTTAGGCATCTTTCAGATTTTCAAGGTCTTGACGATGTAAATGCACCCCAGCTCCCGGAGTCCTTGTGCACCTTGGAGATTCACGATTTTTGGATGGATTGGATGGATTGCATGGGGGTTTCGGATCACTTGGTGTGCCAGAAGTCTACAACTTCATTCAACACAAGAATGGACAAGAACAATCCCAAAAATTTTAAAAGTCCCATGGAAGTGTATGCTTGTCTAGCTTCGTAAGGTGTTAACAGTCATCAACAAAGTACCTACGTTGAGGACTGATTTAGCTTCCTCAGCCTAAAGTACATGTAAAGATTGAAAGTATACTGATTCCTCACAAGCTGTTTTGGGAACGTTTCGACAGGAAGGTTTATATCTCCAGTAAGGTCTGCCAAGGTCATTCAAAGTTGTGCAAAGACTCAGCTTTTTGTAGTTTTTGTCGTGTCGTTCTTGGAATCATCCACTCAGAATGCACAAATCAATGTACCAAAATTTATCCATGGATCCTAAAATCACACCGTATAGATTCCCCTACAACCACCGTAGTTTGTCTCAAAACTACACAACAAATTCCCAACAGAAATGGGACGTTCTAATGGGAACCAAACTTCAAAGCCTCCAAAATTGAGACTCACACAATTGAGCAACGAAAAAAAACCCTTATTACTTTCCATCATACGCGCTGTTTAATAGGGATCCTGGTAATGGTTTATTCAAATCCCTATATAACTGGGTAGTATAATCCCCTACAAACCATCAACAACCAGGGCTGTTTTCATTGCTCAAATGGAGTTTTGTTTGTTTAAAGGGACAAGTCCAGTCGATACGTAGAAACACACCATAAAGCTGTGTGATATATACTCACTAGTTTGTCACTTCTTTCTCACTACACCTTCTTGGAACATAGATGTTACAGTGATGGTGTTTGAACATGCAAAATGCTTGTACAGCAAATTATTCAAAGAATCAGTACAGCAAAAAAGTTGTAAATGTCCGTCAAACAGGTTGATAGAGATTCCCCAACTTGTCCACACAATTTCCCTCTTCCGTCCATGACGAGTGGCTTTCGAGGGAGTTGCTGCAGTGCTGAGCCCTGTGTATCTGGGCTTTGAATCTACAAAGGCCTGACGTGGCACTCGCAAAAAATCCTGCATGGGATTCCGTTTCCAACTTTTTTTTGAAAATCAACATGACATATACTGTGAAACACAAAAATACCAACAATCACAAAGAGTAATCAAGGAAAGAAGAATATACAAGTAGTTCCCGGGCGAGCCGGTGGCGGAAGTTTCAAAGGAAAAAAGAACTATATAGCAAAGAAAGAATTTGCCTATAGAATGTGCGCAAGATGACCGACCATTGCGATGTCCAAANTATCTCCCAAAATGTCACGAAGTGCTGCGCCTGTCACGAAAAGTCACCCGCCAACCTCACCAAATACTGCGCCTGCCACACAAAATGAACTATGAACTGTGACTTTACTCAATTGTGACTGTACTGAACTGTGACTTTACTCAATTGTGACTGTACTGAACTGTTACTTTACTGAATTGTGACTGTACTGAACTGTGACTTTACTGAATTGTGACTGTACTGAACTGTCACTGTACTGAACTGTGACTTTACTGAATTGTGACTGTACTGAACTGTTACTTTTCTGAACTGTGACTTTACTGAACTGTTACTTGACTGATCTGTTACTTGACTGATCTGTTACTTGACTGATCTGTTACTTGACTGAACTGTTACTTGACTGAACTGTTACTTGACAAGTGTGACTTGACTGAACTGTTACTTTACTGAACTATTACTTTACTGAACTATTACTTTACTGAATTTTTAGCATTCTTAAAAGTTCGTAACTCGGAAGTTTCTCATCCAAACTTCCTTTGACTAGAAAATATCTCGTCTATTTGGAGTCCAAATTTTTGTGACCATCACGCCTTGGTGAAGTAGTTGGTGCTCGGAAAGTAGCGATCTGGGACCTGGTCAAGGGTGGAAACATAGGAAAAAACCCATAGCTTTGGATGACTTGAGGGCAATGCAAACACAGGAGTTTCCTTTCAAATTCTGTTCAAGTGAAGCTGGCCATAGATTCAATGTGAAAAAATCAAACTCCAAATGTCCTAAGAAAGGGGTCCAACAGCGAGTTGTTCCCAAATCAAAGGGGGTCACAGAATGTACACTTGAGTGGCTCATGGTACTTGTTCCCTGGTTATGATGCCACATGAATTGGATGTATATAAGTCCAACTTACGAACATCGCCGAATTCTACTCTCAACCTTTGCCACCCTGGAATACTATTCCCTGCCTGATGATCCATTGGCATCTCACTACCATATGCCTGGCAACATCGGAGACTTGACAGCAAGCTTCAGAACGTGTCAGCTTGGAAGTTCTTTGAAATGTCTCTATGTGTATAAATTTATTCGACGAGTACGGTTTGAAAGGTACTGCAAGGGAAATACGGCCCGTTGCGCATCACGTATGTATGCCCCTCTCAAAAGTGGAATGAACCTGCTAAAATCAACCACACACGGAAAATTTATGTGTCCGGTTCGACCCCTCAAATTTCCACCGGAAATTCTACATGTTTTGAAGGCAAACTTTGCTGTTGAAGGAAAAACATCAACTTTAGTTAACAGCTGATGACGTTTTGAAAGTCTTGAAAACAATTGGAAAAAATGGTAGGAAATCATGACCCCATTTTTTTTCAGATTCTCCGACAAAAAGGCGGACTTTATGATTTCTTTTGTGCCTTTTCTTCGCAACCAACCTTTCTCTCACCCCCCAAAAAATGCCCTTTTGCCCTCCCAAAACCTGGCCTGTGCGCTTGTAGCATAGAGAGGGTTGCTAGAGCCTGTCAAGGTCATCAACCCTTCGTTGGCAACTTTTGAAATCTTTGATTTCATTCGTGGACACTTCTTGTTTCCACAATTTTTCAGGTGAAACAGATCCTTTAAATTTCAGGGTTTTAAAGCAAAAGTCAAGTGTTCATGAAGTAAAGACATTGCCGTTATTGTCTCACCAAGTAAGTCTTTAGAGTATGAACTCGTTCAATAATGGCTTAGCCAAAAGCAAAAGGTACACTTCCATCCCAGGATGGTGCGCCTTTCTTCCCACTGGGCGGATAGCAGTAGTTCTGCGCCTATGCACCCAGGGCCATAGTCTTGAGGGCCCCCAAAACATTTAGCAGGCTGCAAAAATGAAGCTTTGATATTGGCAATCAGCTCATTCATGAAGACAAGTCTACAAGGTCTTAGAATTCCACCCCCTATATGTTCCCAAGACAAGTTCCTCCCATAAACACAAAACTAGCAAAGTAAGTTATCACAGCCAAACTCATCCAGAAGTAGAAGAAACATAGGTAAAACTGATGTTTAAATATGTCTCCTTCTGAAGTGCAGTGATTCAGCAAGCTGAAAGATAGCATTCAGCGGTTCTCAGAAGAAACAAACTGGGAGCTTCTTATGTGTGTCTCAGCGATGAAATTCATCTAGCCAAATTGACATGATGATGACGATGACGACGATGACGACGATGACGATGATGACGATGAGGATGAGGGTGAGGGTGAGGGTGAGGATGATGATGATGATGATGATGATGATGATGCAGGTATACAAACATCTTCACAAATTCCTGCCAACGATTCCCAAGTTGTTTTGCTCTCAACTGACCTGCACTGGGAACTTCTTAGGAACCACATCTGCAGACAATACCTGGCTGGCGAAATTGCAGAAATCTGCAGCTATGAAACCATGACGTTTTTCAACGGATTTGCAATGACTCTCTGCAGTGATGATTCTGGCGATTTAAAACAAACATGATATCAAGGTGAATTTGATTAAATTTCAACCATCGAAATTGTTGAAATGTCACTTCATTTCGGGATGTATCTGCAATTTCCATCAGCTTCAACCTTGGGACTTTGGAGGTTGTTGACATGCGATTCCTGAAAAGATATGCCTATCAAACTCGAAAAATGAAACCCAAATGACCACAGGCTGGCTAATCCCATCTATCCCACTCTCCCCAACGTTTTGTAGAGTTGGACATTGAATGAAGAAGAGCATCCTAGAACTTCAACAGGTCTCAACTTTTAGGATTTTTGTTTCTGATATATCTAAAATACATATTCATGCTTAAATGATATGTTACAATGTCAGACGTCATATATCTCACCCCTCATATCTAAAGGTTGGCCATGTTTTTTGCGTGGCACCTTATCCACCTGCATGGACTTCTTTTCCTCTGCAATCTGGTTCGCCAGAACACACTTGGCCTCAACAGCTTGGCTATGGCAGGATTGTGTAAAGGAGTAGGAAAAAGTGAAACGTATGATGCGATCTTCCATACAAATCATGTTGATCGCACCTCTCGACATACCTGCAATCTACTCATCATTCCATTGCATGCTTTTCGCAGGACTGATTCCTGTCATTTTTGTTGTGCGCATCTGGATGAAGAAAAGACGCCTCAATGAATAAGTGAACAAAACAGTTTGTCAACCTACCTATGCACCTTTTCTTCACTTCCTTCACGAACCTACCATGTTTTTTGCTGGCAAGCGATCCAGCTAATTGCTTATCTTTTCTTCCCTTTTTGATTTTGAATTTGATCTGAAGATTTGAGAGCTCTGGAGATGTTTTCTTGCACTTCTTGACCACTTTCTTGCCTAAGCATTGTGCAATACCATTGTTTACTGACCATTTTGAGATCTCACTAGACTATTCTACTTTTTGTACTATCTTAGACAACCATCAAAAGTATATCATCATTCACCTTTTACCAAGGCAACTGCTCAGTCTTTCCCGACCACGTGGCTTTTAAAATTCTGGATCTGGGCTACCCTTGCTGTCGTCTGAATCGGTCGAACCTCAATGGGCAACTTTGAGAACCCTCCTTTTGGAAGGACGTCTTTTCAGCAGTGACCTTCCAAAAGATTATTGATTTGAGGTGTGTATATGGTAGAATCATTGCATTCAACAAAAACTGATGTGGAGTCTTGAGTGTTCAGTGTCAAATTTTTCAATCCAAGAAATCGCAAAATAGAAACACTGGATGAAAACACAGACTTTTTCGTCAACTTTCACCACTTCCAAAAAGAATAGGTGCCCGCACTGGCTTTTTGATGCATGGCCGAGCACCCAGGATATCGCTAATGCAGGGCACATCGCCCAACTGTGGCATGGCACCAAAAGAGCGTGGTGGTAGAAACAACAAAGAAGAATGTAAGCATCCAACAAAAATACAGGGTAAGAGTCACACTTGGTGACATCATGTGCAATACCTTGACTATCAACATTTGACATTTCATTCATGATGTATCATTGTACTAGTGTTTCTACTGTCTTCCACACCTTTTTCCTAGGCATATTGACTCGTGGTGCCCTACTTGGTTGGCTTGGAACATCAAAGGTGTATCATGCCACTTCGGGATATTCATCAGCATTCGGGGCACTCCAATTTCGATGGTCCAGATTCTATATCCCTTCATTTCGATGGTCCAGATTCTATATCCCTTCACCCAATTTTGATGGTAAAAATGTTCAAGCATCTCCAGTTGCCCAATTACATCGATAGACTTGAAAGGCATTCATACACAGTATTGACAGTATGGGGAAGTGTTGCAAACAAATTGGAAAATTCTAAGACTTAATTTTGCACAGCATCTCAAAAGTTCACTCAATGTTTGGTCGTATATGCTTCACTACCTTTCTAAAGGATGTGTGCCTAAGAAACCTTAAAATCTTCATAGGCAGAAACGATGCTTTGACACATGTAGATCCCATGAACACCCAGGAGGGGGCAAGGCAGCCCCAAAAAATAAAGGTCGAAGTCCCTGGCCTGATGTCCAGGGAGGCCATTGTGCCAATTGCCACAGTATTGGCCATTCGTAGTAGCATAGAACCTGAACAAAGATTTAACCGGGACAGAAAACACCAACACCCAAGAATTTGGAGGGTCTCAAAACTAAGCACCTCACTCAAATGCCATGGGAATGCTTCAAACTCATGCATTTTTGTGCCCATTATCTGGGGCATAGCCATATCTTAAATGTCGGCAAGCATTGGGCAATGTCAAAGCACTGGTTTCTTTGCTTTGTTTTGGTGGGAATGCAATTTTCACTCCAGTTTAGCGTATCGAAAAATAAACCAAGTGAATCTAAATTATTCAATCTTACAATGTACCTTGTGATTGTTCATGGCACAGAAACCTGAATGAAAATTGAATAAGGCCACCGCACTTTTTTTAGCTAATAGAAAATTGGTGGTTTGGGTTGGTAGTTTGGATTCCCGGGATCCCTTTCTGAAAAGGAATGTTACATGGGGGAGTATTAGCATCCCAAATCACCAACCCAAAGCAACAATTGACCAATAATTGATTGTCGAAATGGCACAGCACATGCACATTTTTTTTCTTCAAAATTTCAAGTTACTTCACCTCAAGTTCTTCAAGCGATATCCACCTTATTGCTGTAAATCGAAACAAGGAAAATATGGACCCAAAGGGAGTGATTGATCGAGTCGATAGTGATACCTGAGAGACCTTCCAAATTGTAGGGATTATTAAGGGAATGAAACCCAAATAAATCACCGGAACGGAAAACAAATGTGACGAAATCACTCGTAACAAGCAGCAACAACAACAAGATACAAACAAAAACAAAACCATCAATATTACCAGCACGTTCTTCTGCATCAAACAGTTCATGTCTCGTCATCGTCATCATCATCATCACCATCATCATCAGTCTCACCATCACCATCATCAGCAGTCTCATGATCACCATCATCAGCAGTCTCATCATCCTCATCGTCAGTTTCATCCTTCCAGACTCAAGAAGCAACTCCATAGCCCGACAAGTAACATCTCAGAATAGCCAGGTTCCACTGCAGCTATTGTCTTGTTGCCCTGCGCTTCGCTGGCTTGCAAAGATTCTACTCATTTTGGCCATTTTGCGGGATTCGAACTGAAGCGTGCCAAAGCAAGGGGGTACAAACAAATTCTAGAAACTACCACAAACCAAAAACCCTTCACAGATCCGTTTTAGAAAACATTCGATACATACACATTCATGTATTTACAAGAATATCAGCTATATTACTATTTGCGAGTCCTACACTGGATCTCCTATAGATACTCTTTTGCTACACGCCCCCCGTAGCAACTACAAAGGGAACTCATAGGGTCGTTTCCTGTAAGCTTGCATGGTAGCGGAGCACTGCCTCTTTAAACCAGGTCTAGGGGGCTGGGGCTTGTGGAGAATGAGCCGAGACTACAAGATCCAGGGTGCTTTGCGGGTATTGCATCATGGGATGGCAATGAGGAGGAGGTGGCATGATGGGGAGCTAAATTCCTATTGCTCCTCCCAGCTTTTTGGCGGCCACATCAGCAGCGCCCAAAAAAATAAACAACACCAAAGGCTGAACGTCCAATCCACGTTTGGCTCTCACAAGGGTTGGACGTCCAATCCTCTTGTGCTCACCTAGGCTTCCCACAAACCTCCAAACAACAAAACCGAGAGGAAGGAGACGAGAAAAATGCGTAGGGAACCCCCAAAGAAATAGGGCCCTAATAAGGCGCAGTTAAGGGACAATGGTGGTTGATATATTTTCGGATTTTGGGCGATTTTTGCATGATTTTTTCGCCGCTCTTACTGATTTTGAGGGTGCTTTTTTGCGCGTTTGTCTAAAATTCAATTACTTCAGTTGGTTTAACTTTAAACTATTAAAGCGTGATGTCAGGTAGGCAGCGGCAGTACGCTAAAAAAAGCAAGGAACAGCACCCGAAAAGAAAACACCCAAAGGGCCGCAAACGGGGGGGGAGTGGTCTCAGATTCACCCGTCTGAGAACATGACACCAACTGGATGCTCACAAGAGCACGCGGCCCACATACGCTCCAAGAAGCGTTTGAAAGCAGTGACTAGCGACGTAGCCCTAAAAAAACGCTAAAAAAAAAAAATCCAGCCAAAGGTTCCACATAACAACTTACCTCCTCGCGCCGCTTTCGAGGACGGGGTTCCTGCCAAAAAGCAAATGCAGCAAATGTCATCTCAAGATACTCTTGCCACGCCTCCACAGGCTGCTGCTCCTCCCAAGTCGCTGGAGGCCACATCAGCGCAGCAGCACAGCAACAGAACAAAAACCAAAGCAAAAGAACAAACTCCAAAGCATGTACGAATCACGGAGACTTGTTGAGCTCCATTGCTGCAAGCTCCAACAGTTTGAGCATTTTTTGCCTGACAGAGCATTCATCCAATCTTTGCACACCAGCACGTTTGGCTAGTTGCTATGGTACAACTCGTGAAGAGATTGCATTTACCCTAGTTTTAAGTCACATCCCCATGCCGATGTTTTTTTGACATGTACTTGGGTCCTACCGGCCTTGTGCAAAGACCCTGAACCGGACGCTTTTGGAAGCTTACCAAATGTTGCCTTGTCTCTATGATGACTTCTTCCTTCACCTCCTTGCATACAGCTGAAATCAAATTAGCCTCATCAAAGAGGATGGTGGCCCCTAAATGGCTATCAAAGCTTTGGCTCGGCCTGGACGGAAAAGTAGGCTGCATGGTTGACCATCCCACATTTGGCAAAACAAAAATATATATACAAGATCAATCCAAACAAGTTCACCTCCCCCGGGCTTAAGGACAAGTTGTGTGAGCTCCTTTGGATATGAGGCAGCAGTCCCATCTATCATAGTCGACTGAGTGCAACTGCTTTAGAATCCCGAGGAAAAGCCCCTCTTTGGGAATCAAATAGATCCACACAAATCATTTGTGCCTCAACCACGCGTACCTCATATCTCTATTGAGAAAACGAATGGCTCGAACCCCAGTGAAACCCCTAAAAAGGTTGAAGAAACATGATTGGCAATTGACCGGATGAGTTTAACCGAGTGTACCCTGCAATCAGGGAAGGCAGGACGATGTCCTAGACACATGATAGTCCGTACAATTTTATAAGAGATAGTCTAGTAGAAGCCCCTGCAAAACCCAAACCAGGACGGTTCTATTCACTTCTTGTTCTTTTTACAGTAGTGGATTTTCTATGGATATCTTATCTGGCATGTATCCCCCATTCCCCTCTGGCATGTATCCCCCAGTCCTCTACAATGGCTGCACACGCAGCCCCTTTGTCGAGACCTACGCTTCCCGCAAGCCCCGAAACAACAAAAGCGAGACGAAGAAGACGAGAAAAACGCGTAGGCACCGCCTAAAGAAATAGGGCCCTGATAAGGCCTAGTTAAGGCACAATGATGGTTAATATTTCCGGATTTCAACAATTTTTGCATGTTTTTTTCGTGGCGTCTTACTGATTTTGAGGGTGCTTTTTTGCGCGTTTGTCTAAAATTCAATTACTTCAGTTGGTTTAACTTTAAACTATTAAAGCGTGATGTCAGGTAGGCAGCGGCAGTACGCTAAAAAAAACAAGGAACAGCACCCGAAAAGAAAACACCCAAAGGGCCGCAAACGCGGGGGGGAGTGGTCTCAGATTCACCTGAGAACATGACGCCTTCCGGAGGCTCGCAAGAGCACGCGGCCCAAATACGCTCCAAGAGGCGTTTGAAGGCGGTGACTAATGTGCTGGCCTAAAACAAACGCTAATTTAAAAAAATCCCGCCAAAGGTTCCACATTGCGACTTACCTGTTCGCGCTCGTGCTTCGGAGGCTCCTGCCAAAACAACAATTCTGCACATGTCAACTCTCAAGATGCTCTTGCCACGCCTCTAGAGGCTGCTGCTCCTCCCAAGTCGCTGGAGGCCACATCAGCGCAGCAGCAAAGCAAAAGAACTAAAAGGAACAAGCCGCCCACAGGCGTTCTAGGACGTGCCGGAAAGCCCTGCTTAGACCGGAAGTGGCAAAGTAAATGGCGACCAGGATTGAAGAGAACTTCAAAAAACTGTGGAAGGAAAATTGTTCACAAGACCCTATAGTGGTTCTTCCAACGTAAGACCTGTGTGACAATAAGTCGCCCCAGCCAAACCATTGAGATAATTTTGACTAGCATCTAGTATTGCAGGCAACTCACACGAACAACATGCGTTTTTCTGCCACTGCTGAAAAGAATAGAAGAGTTGTCCAGAAGCATCGGTGCGAGTGAAGCAAAATGAAACCAGGCAAACAATTGGGAGACGATGTTCTCATAGAGGTTGCACTTTGAGGCCATCTGTCCTCTCCTGGGCTCCCCGCAAACCCCCAAACAATTCAGCCAGGGATGCAAAAGAAGTAACTTTTAGCAACCTCCTGTATGTATGCGCGTGAAATTTTTATAAGCCTAGTTGAAGCACAACGGTGGTTAATTATGCCTTGAATGTGGCCTTATATCCGGAGGAGGAGGAGGTGGCGAAGGGCGGGGGGCTGCACCCGTCTGTCTGAGAACATGACGCCAACATCACCGTCACATGAGCACACAGCCCACACGCGTTGTAGCAAGCGCCAAAGCGCCAAGGTTAAACCATCTACCTGAAGCAAATGCTAGGAAAAGACATGCGAAGCAAAAGGTTCGCACAGGCACTTACCTTCGCTGGTTTGGGAGGCGGTTCCTGACAAGGAAGCGAATGCGGCAAATGCAGTCAACTCTCAAGATGCTCTTGCCACGCCTCCCGGGGTTGCTGCTCCTCCCACGTTGACGGCGGCCACATCAGCAGCACAAAACAAATTAACAACACAAGGGACAATCACCAATCTGCGACCATGCGGAGCTGCTGTAAAGGGGGGCGCGGCGCAAATCGTCAGCACACTAATTTTAGCTAGCCATATCAAGTGTTCTATCATCTACCGACCCCCATATAGCCTAGCATCATCTGCACGGTCAACTTTAGAGAAGACATGCAGGTGCAAAAAAGATGTAACGCAAAAATGCAGGAGCGAAAACAAATTGCAGAGCAAACATGAAAAGGACAAAATCAAAGCAAACAAACTGCAGGGCAAAAGGCAACGTATAAACATGTAAGGCAAAACTACAAAGTAGAAATGCAAAGCCAAAACAGATGCAACAAATGCAGAGCAGCCATCAAAATTGCAAAAACAGAAAAACCAAGACCAACAGTGGTGAAAAAATGACTCTCATTACAGGGTTTCCAATGTCATCTTTTTCCCGTTTGAATGTTGTTGTTGTGGTTGTTGTTGCTGGTGGTGGTGGTGGTGCGAAAGTTAAACTCTGCTACAAACTATTGCATTGGTGTTTGCTACGTGGCTGGTGATGATAAAGTCATGTTCTGAACATGCATGTTTGAATGACATCTGAGGACAGTTAGCTCTTGCATTTTTTTTGATTATTTTCATTCAAGGTCGTGCCAAAAGACTCCATGCAATTGGCATACCGGTGAACTGGTCGAGGCTGCCACAATACAAAAATAGGAAGGTTTTACACTTTCTGGTGGCAACATTTCTTCTGCTGTCAGAACAATGGGTTGATCTTTTGATTTTCCAATCAAAAAATCCACAAAAAATCCAAACCATTCAAAATGCAGGACAATGACGCAAACTAATGCAAAACACATCAACCTCGATTCCCCCTAGCGCCAATCTGACATGCAGTGCCTCTACAGAAGTAGAATCCTGCTAGGAAATAAGAACTTGACCAGAATTCCCCTATGGAATCATAGCCCCTCTAGGTCCCTCTAGAAAAAAATTCACAACATGCCCAACACTTATGTGGTCTTTTGTGTCTGCTCTTAAAAAGAAGCACCAAAAAACATTAGACAATCAAAAGCCAGCATTTTAGCAATGTTCAGCAACAACAACACGAAACCCTCCACGAAATAGAATGTACAACCTAACGGACTGCCAATCATGTAGAATTCAGATTTCGGAGTTCGGGCCAAATATTCCCAAGAAACCTCGGGTTTCGGATTTCGGGTGAACTCCCCAAAAAACCTCTAATGAAAAAAAATGGATTTCCGATTTCGGAGTTTGGGTGAACTCCCGAAAAACCTCTAATGAAAAATGCGTTCGGAGATTCGGTGAACTCCCCAAAAAACCTCTAATGAAAAGAGGATTTCGGATTTCCGATTTTGGGTGAACTCCCAAAAAAACCTCTATTGAAAAAAGGATTTCGGATTTCCGATTTTGGGTGAACTCCCAAAAAAACCTCTATTGAAAAAAGGATTTCGGATTTCCGATTTTGGGTGAACTCCCAAAAAAACCTCTGTCTGATACACAAAGGTTTTTGGATTTCGGATTTTGGGTGGACTCCCCACAAAACCTCTAATGGAAAAGTTTTTGGATTTCGGATTTTGGGTGAACTCCGCAAAAAACCTCTAATACAAATGGTTTTTGGATTCCGGATTTTTGGGTGAACCCCCCAAAGAACCTTGAATGTAAAAAGGATCTCGGATTTCCGATTTTGGGTAAACTCCACCAAAAACTTCTAATGAAAAAAGGCTATCGGATTTTGGATGTTTGGTGAACTCCTCCAAAACCTCTAATGAAAAAAACATGATTTGGGATTTTGGGTGAACTCCCCAAAAAACCTCTCATGAAAAAGGATTTCGGATTTCGGAGTTTAGGTGAATTGCCCAGAAAACCTCTAATGAAACAAGGATTTCGGAGTTTGGGTAGACTCCAAAAAACTCCAACGAGAAAAGGATTTTGGATTTTGGGTGAACTCCCCAAAAAATCTCTAATGAAAAAAAGGTTTTTGGATTTCGGATTTTGGGTGAACTCCCCACAAAACCTCTAATGAAAAAAGGTTTTTGGATGTCGGATTTTGGGTGAATTCCCCAAAAAACCTCTAATGAAAAAATGATTTCAGAGATTGGGTGAACTCCCAAAAAACCTCAAATGAAAAAACGATTTCGGATTTCCGATTTTGGGTGAACTCCCAAAAAAAATAGTCTATACTAAA
>DF239365.1:37919-140185 GCA_000507305.1 Breviolum minutum Mf 1.05b.01
CCCCCTAATGAAAAAGTTTTTTGGATTTCGGATTTCGGGTGAACTCCCCACAAAAACCTCTAATGAAAAAAAGGCTTCGGGATTTCGGAGTTTGGGTGAACTCCGCAAAAAACCTCTAATGAAAAAAGGTTTTTGGATTTTGGATTTTCAGTGAACTCCCAAAGAACCTAGAATAAGAAAAGGATTTCGGTTTCCCGATTTTGGGTAAACTCCACCAAAAACTTCTAATGAAAAAGGCTTTTGGATTTCGGATTTTTGGTGAACTCCTCCAAAAACCTCTCATGAAAAAGGATTTCGGATTTCGGAGTTTGGGTGAACTCCGCAAAAAACCTCTAATGAAGAAATAATTCCGGAGATTTGGTGAACTCCCCAAAAAACCTCAAATGAAAAAGATTTCGGATTTCTGATTTTAGGTGAACTCCCAAAAAAATCTCTAATAAACAAAGGTTTTTGGATTTGGGATTTTGGGTGAACTCCCCACAAAACCTCTAATGAAAAAAGTTTTTGGATTTCGGAGTTTGGGTGAAATCCGCAAAAAACCTTCAATGAAAAATGGCTTTTGGATTTTGGAGTTTGTGTGGTGTGAGATGAGGTGGTGGGGGGGGGTTAATTTGATTTGATTTGATTTGGATGGCGTTTAGAACTCATCCCCAAAAAAATCATGCGAGGCTTTCCTAGTGGCGTTCCCTTGGTGGTTGAAGATAGTTGCAGGACTACTTGTAGCTGTTTGAGGGCCTGCACCCCATCCAAAATAATGTTAGCATGAACCAGGTATGAACATTAGAGCCCTGATCCAGTTGTCAAAAAAATTTCATGCGAGTCAACCGTTTCACTTCAAAATAATTTAGTAACTATTTTTGGGGGCTCCCCTAAGGCATGGGTGATCCAAAAACCAAGTGGAGTTGGGCAGGTAACAAAAAAACTCCAGGTCCACATATCCCAAAAAAAGCTGCAAATGGGGGCTGGAGATCTATTAAATTGTTTGATGTTGTTGGACTAATACCATTACCCTCGCGGAGACTGACATACACCCTGAAAAATGGTGTTTGGAAAACTTTCCTATTGGGAAGGCCTATTTTCAGGGGCTATGTTAGTTTGAGTACCATACCAAAAAAGTCACCGAAGGATCAACCATTGCAATGCCAACCATTTGTCAAAAGTCCAACTGTTTGGGTTGGTAGATCGGATCTATAGGGAAACTCGTAATAAGCCTCACCCGGTCTCACCAACAAAGTTTCATTCAGGGCGGTTTTTCATTCTGTTGATTTTATCCAGGCAAAATGACCAAATAAATTTGGCTCCCAACAAGATACTCTATTTGGATCCAAGAAAGGTCAACTTAAAAGATACAATTTTGGGGTGATCAAAAACAATACAAATGTATGATAGTTTTGAGGGATTTCCCTTAATAATAGTGCATGAAGTTTGGGTTGGAGAAAAAATGACGGCCCCTGTCCAAATTGAACCGAGTTCTGATGACCTCACTCTTACAAAAAAGCCCCAAAGAGATGGTAAAAGAACATACCCAACTTCTTTTCCTCTACAGAATCAGAAGGGTTGACACTTCTATGGACCTACTTTTCTTTTTTCATTACAGTTTATTTGGGAGTTCACCCAAACTCCGAAGTCTGTGTTTTTTTAAACCAGCTGTTTCCATCCCAGTTGTGTTTTGTGTATTAGGGGGAGCCTTGTCATCTACACAGAGGCCACTCATACCAGAGGCCTTTGCCTCATCTGCCATGCCCTGGACGGACAAGGTGAAGCAAAGAACTAACAATTTGAGGTGTCACAAAAGTAAGGGGCATCCTTCTGGAAGTTTGGGACGTTCACCATTGTTGTGAGACTTGTCTTCTCTTCTTTCTACTGGATTTGCTTAAGATGCTTGGAAAAAGTAAAGTATTCTGTTAAATGGTGGTTTGAAGGTGATTTACCATGGTACGAAGTAAACTTAAACAACCACCTTAAACAAATCCAAGTTCTCATAAGTGAATCTCATGCAAACCAAAATTCGCCTACATTGAAAAACCTGATGAAATTAGGTGGGCATTCCCCTATGAAAGCTGGCTTTTTGGGGTGACTTCATGTGATGTTGCATGATTCTCCCAGATCTTTGCGTAGCATTCACGACCAGGTGTCAATGGTGTGTTTTCATGGGTTGCGGTGCTGCAATAACATGGGGCTGGTGACCAAACAGCATGAAAAAAAATCTACACTCAAAACTCAAAATCAGATATTGTCAACAAGAAGATGTCTAGTTGGTGGTTTCAACCCAGTTGAAAAATATTAGTCAAATTGGATCATTTCCCCAAGTACGGGTGAAAATAAAACATATTTGAAACCACCACCTAGATGTGAATTTTGTTCAATCAAAGCCCTCAACCAAAGCCCTCAACATGTCTGAACCAACAAACACTTGGTACAACCTTAGATCCCAGCTGTTGAATAATATGACTTTTTATCCCAGATTTGTACTAAAGATGGTTGGAAAGCGTCAAAAATAAAACAATATTCCACCCCAAATCGGTGAATTGGTGGTGATGAATCCCATGGGTAGGAAAATCAATAAAAAAGAAATCACCAACTAAAAACAAATACACCCCAGAAATCTAACATAGATACCAACAACTGCCATGTTTAAAGGCAGTTACCGTTTCCAACCCATCATTTTGGGTATCCATGTTATTTTCCGGGGGTGTGATAAGTTAGCAAATCCATAAAATCTCCCATGAAACCTCCAAAAGTCACCCAGCCTCATTTCGTTGGTACCTAAAATGTAGGAATCCTCACCGTCATAAAAGCTGTATGGATACTGCTTAAGGGAAAACCCAATGAAAACCCAGTACCCCGAAATAACCGGCAAATAAGGTGACCAGGAATCCCTCCATTTTAGGTACCTGAAATTCTTGCTGAATTTCAACGCCAGCCTCAAAGAATCAGATGCTCCTCCCAAAGAGGAGCCGAATCTTGAGCCGTGGCAACTTCAAGTATCTGAAGTTTGGTGATAAGTGATATTATCCTTGCATACCTAGGGCTGCAAAAAGTCCAAGATCGAAAGATATGGGATGAGGAACATGAAATATATAAAAAAGTTACATGAATGAATCCTCTCCAAGTTCATTTGTAGTACTATTGCTTCTTACCTGGTTAAGAAAATATATATAGAAATACCGTACATACACAACAACCGGGGTGCAAAACTCTTCCCTTTAAAAAGAACACATGAATGTGAGGCATCGCCAAGCTCTCCATACTTTCCTTTTTGAAATGTGCATCATCAACCACTAACAACAACATCCTTCCATTGCCTGTACCTTGAAAAATTACTATCTTAAAATCACCTCCCCAAAAAATTGATACAGCCGCTTTCTGTCTTTTTTTGCGACATTGCGCATAGAGGTCAGTACCAAAAAAAAGAAATCAACGGCGGGGCAAGGAGAGAATCAATATCCGACCACTGGCATCCGGCCGAGTGGAAGACGCCTGTCCAACCTCCAAAGACGCAAAGAGGTATCTCCGAGGGGATCGGGCCCTTTCAAGGGGGCCAAAATAAAAAATCATTTGGAAAACATCCGTTTTAAAGAATGGAAGGTTTTTTTGATGATCCGTTTTTTTTCGTTGGTTTTTTGAAGTTGTAGCTTCATGAGTCGATTTCTTTGGTGTCCAGTGAAGGAGAAAGGCCCTCAATGTTCATCAATGGATGTTCCAGACAGCGGATCTGTACGTCTTATCTGCGAATTGGCAAGGCACGTGATACATGTGAAAACGTACCTGATTTTTTTTTGCTTTTGAACACATTCATAGGATCGAATTAAACGGCATTGGGCAGCAACTGAACAATTACATGGAGTTGCACATGTTGCGTTGCATATTGCAGCTCTTTCTTTGGTATACCTGGTTCCAATTTTCCACTATGAAGCTATCAAATCCGAAAGGAAAGTGGACCTCATCTATGAAAAAACACCAACTTCAACTGCTTGGGGGAAGCTTCAATGGCATTTGGATGGATGCATCTGGTCAATACTTTGAACATTTCGCCCCTAAAAACACTGGGTTTCCAGTCGGTTGCACTCCCAACAAAAAATCCCATATGTGAGAAAGAAACCATATAGGGGAGAATTCCCGGGTTTCCGGGCGGCTCTGTTTTTTGGTGATGAACGAGCTGATAGCATTTACGAATATAGCCAGCCTTCTGATCCAATGGGAGGTCTTAAGTTTTCAAAGCTGCAATTGCAAATTGGAATTTCGCCCAGTGTTGCCCAAGGCCATTAGCA
This sequence comes from Breviolum minutum Mf 1.05b.01, assembly GCA_000507305.1. Taxonomy (NCBI): domain Eukaryota; class Dinophyceae; order Suessiales; family Symbiodiniaceae; genus Breviolum; species Breviolum minutum. Next base: position 42,191 of record DF239365.1, read on the forward strand.
CCGGAAGATGTGCGTTGAATACAAAGATGAACAATATTGACATTGAGCAGTGTTGAGAATTTGTGAATTGTGTGGTATTATGTTTGTCCTAATGCTGACTGATATGGATTCTAAGGATGATCAATGATGGTCCCTCTCCAGACCTGGTTCAAAAAGACAAATCTCAAGACTGCTCAAGTGAGGTTTCCCCGGGCAATTCACCCAGGACATGCATTTGAATTCAGAAAAAAACAACAACAGTGAAAGAAGTCATAGGGCTTTTGATATGAAAAAAACCCAAGCAACGCAGTATTTAAGGGGAAAGTTCACTCAAGAGCTATCAATCAGTGTCAAAAAGTGGGCGAAACAAAAATACTGAAAAAATTCACTAGCTTGACAATCAGTTGAAAAAAAGTACTGTCAATCAGCTCAGTTGAAAAATACCAGCTCAGTTGAAGCTCTCAATCAGTGTCACTGCTACTTTGACACTTTCAATAGCCTCAGTGACGTTGCACGGCGGTGCAAAAAAACAACCGCACAAATGTCATAAAGACTTGAACTTTTCCTGTGTTTTTTCGGAGGGGAAATAATTAATCATCTTATTTCTAGTTGTTTCTTGTGTTATCCATTGACTCTAACTTTTGTAAATATATAATATACCTACCAAATGTCAACTCGGAATTTGAAGGTGAGGCAACCCATCTCCTTATTACGCTTTAGCGAAGGTGAACCAACAAAAAAAGGTGATGCATTTGATGCCCGCTGGAAGTTCTTTCCAATGAAGACCTGTATGAAAAATCACAGTCATAAACTGGTTGTTTGTGGACCCTGTTTTAGACAGTCATTATATGACACCAACCCAAACAATGCACTATTAACCCAAACAATGCACTATTATTATTAAGCGAAATCCTTCAAAACGATCATATATTTGCATTGTTTGATCCCCTAAAAGGGGGAAATTTAGAGGACAATTTGTCGACCAATCCAACGTTTGATGGGACTGGGACACCCGAACCATTGCCATAGCTGTACCTGAGCAAGTGGTGCTGTTCAAAACGCCATCCAAAAAACCGAGTGGAAAGGGGTCTGAAGCAAAAGCCATCATTTTGTAACTAGTTGGTGATTGAACCACCCATTTGAAAAAATATGCTCGTGAAATTGGATCATCTCCCCAGGTATGGGTAGAAACAAAACATGTTTGAAACAACCTAGGTAGGGATGGGAGAAATACCTGTTTCTTTGCAACTTCAAAGCGTCCACACTTTTTCTATTAGCTGCTTCAAGATTCGAATCCCCTGTGTTGAAATCCCGAGTAAACTCTATAATTTAGAACCAATTGTACTCTTCAATACTGTTATGAAATATCTCTGACTCTACTTGGTTAGTGGTTCTACTCAGTATCTAGTTGCTAAGGTTAGGTTCCAACACCAGGGGAATTGTAGTCAATTTAGAGGGGTATTAGCATAAAGGCTGGAGCTTCAGGCTTCCAACTCCTGATTTGAAAAACCGTCGAAATCAACCAAGGAGCTCGTTCATCTTTCCTCTTTTCTTTTGCCTGCAAAGAGTGTAGTAGGAAGTTCTGGAGAGATGTCTTGGCTGTTCTTGAATTGAATCATAGGATGATTCCGGTTCTGGTAATAGGTGGTAGGAATTATATAATCCCCTAGGAGGCAAGGACCATACCTGGTATATAAGCTCAAAAAAAAATTGCCAATTGGGTGATTATATGCTACCTACCACTCTTTACAAGAACCTGAAAAATCTGTTACTTGATGGGTTTGAGCTTTGGGGATAGACGTCATCTTCAGCAGAGTTCAGATGCAAACCTTCACTGTATATTAGAAACGAAGAAGAGATTGCTACAGTTTCAAAGCTAGAAACCTACATGGAACCCAAGAAATATAGGGTCAACGTGGTTGACTTTGTATACTGGTTTGCTAGCTAAACCTGTAACTTTCAAATTTGCACTTACTTTAGATCGACACACATGATGTCATCTATCATCCCTCGTTGGATATTTTTTCATTGACAGTATGTTATCTCTTGGGATGATTAATCATGAAGAGCGGTAAAAACAAAGATTGGATAACGATTTCCAGCGGCAGAATCAACCCCCGCCTTCTTTCATTGGTTTCTTCAGAAACCTCATGCTTTGGCCTATTGGAGCGGAAAAAAAGCAGTGGAAACGATGTGGGTTGAGAGCTAGTGAACTTGGTTTTAATGGATCTTTGTAATGGCCCTGTTTCTTGTGGCTAATCTTTGTTGAAGACTTTGGTCTGGGAGATTTTACATTTTAAAACATAACTATATAAATAAACATACACCATATAATACAGATCTTTGCATATACAATGTTACATCCCAGCATCCTTTCATATCTTTCATACACCTTCAAAGCTCTGCAGGCCGATTATTCTGCTAGGGATGCTGAACAAACAGCTACAATTTGAGGATTCGTCTGCTGTTTTTACCACCAAAAATCTGGCAGAAAAAATCCCTCATCTTTCAATAGTCTTTACATTGGTATTTATTGAAAGGGGTCATTATGTTACCAACCCAAACAATGCACCAGAAAATGGACAATTCCTCAAATCTACCATACGTTTGCATTGTTTGATCTTATCAACATGGGCCCAACGACGACAACGAGGACGACAACAACGAGCTATGCAAAGCAGGCCTGTAGACAAGGCCTTTGCCTTTGCCCTTTCCCTTTCCGTTGCCCTTGGCAGCAGACTTTCCACCTTGGCCAAGGTTTCATTGAGGAAAAAATCCTGAAGCAACGCTGCAACATTGAATGATACCCCCCGAATCTAACATAAATACACAAAATGGGCATGTTTGAAAGAAGATACCTTTAAACAAAAAAAAACCACATCATTTTAGGTCCCCTCCAATGGGAAGTCACATATCTGGGGAAGTTCGGAAAATCATCGACTCAACACTGCTGGCTGGGATGGGGGGATATGCCAAAGGCGATCCTCTTCCAGTCCTATCATGGCTTTCAGGGGCTAACCCTTCCTCCCATAATCATGGCAACCAGTGAAAAATGGGTGTATCTCCAATAGGATCGTTTCCTTTCATTTGGGGGTAGTTTTCCACTGAACCATGGAGAAAGGGTATGTGCAAATCCCCAACTAGGTGGTGGTTTCCCCCCCCTTGAATTTTTTTTTTGTCAAAATTGGTTCATCTTCCCCAGGGATCGGGGTGAAAATACAACATATTTGAGTTGCCACCACCTGGTAAGTATCTTAAAACCCCATTTGATGAAATATTGTGATGTGTTTTTTGTTGATGTTTTCAACCCATTGGATAAATTTCATGAAAAATTGGATCCTGCCAACCCCTTGGAGGATCATCCCATTTAGTAAGTGGTTAATAACCCCTATTCATAAGCAAATTAGGCCATGGTTATTAATCACTTACTAACTGGGATGGTCCTCCAAGTAGAATCCCTAAAAATCCCTAAAAAGCCCAAAATTCTTACTGCACCACCTGGGATGTACAGAACCCTGTAAATTATGGGATATTTACCATATCAACTGGTTAGCCGGATTTCTGAACCATCAACCGTAGAATCCCTAAAAATCCCCAGCACAGCCCAAAAATCTGAGCCACCTTGGCCACCTTTGGAAGCATCCTTTGCTACCCAAACCTGAGTTGGTTTTGGAAGTTTCCCAGGTCCCCAAGTTTCTCAGGATCCAAGATGTTTCCACCGTTTTCTTTTTAAAGGATAGATATCATGGGGAAAAAAATCATGCCCCACTTTTTGTATTTCTTCCAATATTTCAGTCATGACCTTTCATGCTGGGCCTTCAGGCTGAAACAAACCTTAGGGTTGCATAGTACATGAAGAGTTTGCACACTTGAGATTTTCTACAGGGAACCTCAAAGAATCAAACCCCCCCAAATCAACATTTTGACTTTGAACTTGTCTCAGAAACAAATCATTGAACTTCTGGTGTTCAACATCTTGCAATACATTGGAAAATATACCTTGCATGGCCATTTTGGAAGATGGATATATCCCTAAAATTTCAACTAGAAAAATGATGGAAGACTAGATTCAGCTGAACTCAAAAAGGTGTGGCGGTCAAATTTTGGTGAAGCCTTTGGGGGGTTCTTTCGGCTGTTTGGCTTTCCACCTGCTGAAAATGGGAGGAGTCCACCCTGCCGCAATGGGAAGTAAGAAAGAAAAAAATCTGGAACTACCTAGCTAGTTGGTGGTTTCAACCCATCTGAAAAATATTAGTCAAAATGGGAATCTTCCCTAAATAGGGGTGAAAATAAAAAATAATTGAAACCACCACCTAGCTAATTAATCAGTATCTTTTTTTGGAGGGGAAGTAGACGAAGCTTGTAAATTTTCAGATCCAAATTGTTGAATCTTTCAGATGGAAACAAAATCTAGATAGATATAGAAATACATGTGGGCAATCTTGATCAATCTCAAACCCCGTTGCCAAACCCCAAGCAAAGTGATGTAGCAGAAAAACTCCTAGGTTTTTAGGCTCTCATGTTTTTTCTCCTGACCATTAAAAAAAGTGAATTTGGATCATCTTTCACCAAAGTATCTTCCGAAAAAAGATCAAAAGGATTCCATCATCATCTGGGCAATCTATTATAATCCTTAACCTGAATTTTTCGGCCATTTTGGGTAGGATTCCCTTACTATTCACTACCTTTTGGGGTGACCTCAGCTGAGCTTGCTATAAATTGACTAGCACCATTCCACCAACTAAACCTGAAAAAACTCCTCCGTTTTTTGGTTGCCGAAGGCTGGGAGACCCCAACACCTCCCTTTCCGCTGCCTTTGTCAAGGGATGGCCGTACTTGGAGAATAAGCGCCCCCAGGTATCGTAAGTCGGGTTAGCAAGCCCCATTTATAAGCCATGAAAAGGCCATTTGGAAGGAATAAATCCCTAGTTGGGGGACTTACTAGCCATGGTTATTTAGAGAACTGGGATGATCCTCCAAGTTTTTGCCATGAATCAAATTCAGAGGCTTGCCGGTTTGCCACGAAAAAATATGATCGGGATGATATTCATGGAACTGAACCAAAATGTGGTGGTGGAGTCACCTGCTTCCAAGGGATAATCTGAACTGCAATTGTCAGGATGAATGGTGCGGTAGAAGCACCACCCATGCTTAGATCATTGGAACAAAATGAAGCGCCATCCCCCCTTAAAAAATGCCGCAGGATCGAATTTTTCGAGGATTTTTTCAAGACATAGAAGTTGATGGCTGAAAGTCTGGAAACACCATCTACGAATGGAACTAAAAACCTCACAAATAACGGGAGAAACTCACGAAAAGACCTGTAGGATTTCAGGACATAAGAGATCATTGTAAGCTATAAAGTGTTTTTTTCATCTTGGCTCTGAATATCGGAAGTTACATTGCAAATAAACCAGCCCTAGCAATCCAACGTGTCTGTCGGGCTGTCTTTTCAACCCCAAAAACCCCTAGCCTCCTTTTGAACCTTACAGGGAATACGTTTCACAAAGGTTTACCATCCCTTTGAGAATTCACACAAAAATCTGAGAATGCTACAGGGGGGTACCTGATTCTTTAGAAAAAAATGGAGAAATGGTGATGGTTTACTTAACTTTCCAACCAATTCCAGCCTTTGCGTGGTGCAATCTTTGGTGCCCATGTGCTGGCCTCCGAAACACCGAATCAAGAAGCAACTCGGAGAGCAGCCATACACGAAAGTCGTCAAACGGTAAGGGGGTTTCAGAGATTTTCGAGGTGGTGGTTGAACCAACCCATTTGAAAAAATACTAGGCAAAATTGGTTCATCTTCCCCAAATATAGAGTCTGAGGTGAAAATAACAAATACTTCAAAACCACCACCAAGTTTTTTTTCTTGATGAGATTCACTTTCCACTTGCACCAGAGGAAACATCCCAACCAAGCTGATGGGTGAACACCACCTGCAAAGTTGTCGGAATCTCAAAGAAAACAACTGACCAGCAACACATCTTTTCCAACATTTTCCGTTGTTTTTATCAAATTCATTCAAGTCCCATATTTTTCAAAAAACACAGTTTCGTTTTTTCTTTACAACAAATACCCTATATCTTCACAACACACATAAAAACCATACAGATTTCTCCTCGTTTTTTTTTCCAAAATTTTGAACAAATCCGTCGACATCAAACACGCACCTTGGAGCTGGACTTGGCCTGAGTCTCCTTGGACCAAAGATGACGACTCAGATCCAACATTTGAACAACGGCAACGTTCAACACATAACCCAGACCCGTTTTTTGTTGACATGAACCTTATAAGAACCTTGACTGGATTTTTTTGCTTCCCAGATCCTGAACACATGGCGTTGCCAAAATCAGGAAAAATTGTTGGGTAGGATTGTTTTGTTTCAATTGTTTTTTCCGCGTTGGTGGGATATGTTGAATTGAAGGTTCTCTGAACTGCCAAAAAAAGGAACCAGTTTTTGCTTGTCCTAAACTAAAAATTGCTTCAGGGCCTCCATCTCTTTCGTTTTTAATTCGCCAATTTAAACAATTCCAGATGTAAAAAAGTAGGTCTTGTTTAGATCTTGAGGTTTTGGTAAGTTTCCATGACATTATGAATTCCCCCCCAACCTCGGTCTCATAAAAAAAAGCTTTCCTTTTCCAACAAAAATGCTGAATGGATTCAGCTTCTGGCCAAAAAAAAAGATTTCCCAAAGAGTGAGGAGTTTTTTCGGATGCTCTTGGAAAAAAAACGATCACTACTTGGAATGCTACCAAGAACCTTGATGTACACTTTGTCTGGATGGATGCTGTTCACTACCCCCTCATGTTGCTATTTATAAATTTGTGGGATGATGGTTAGTAATTTACGTGCTGTTCATTTTTTCAATCACCAACCATAAACAAAAATAGACAACGAAAAACAACACATCTTTACAACAAAATCACCATTTTAAGGTGCGACCTGTTGGTTTAAAGGAGGGTATCTCAAAAATCAACAAAAGCCCCATCAATCAACAAGCTCGCTCCTCCGTGGATGGGGTTGGCGATGCGGGTTGTGCTGAGGAGGTAGCCTGGAAACGAGGCTGAAGTGATGCGTCATGAAAGTTGGAGATTCCCTCAGACACAAAAAACACGGGAAAATTCATATGGAACCCCAAGTGATGGAGGTTTGGTTCAGATGATTTTCCTTCCCAATGGAGGATTTTTAGGGGCATTTGAGCCGTTTATTTTCAAATTAGTCATTGATTGTTTCCACATTCATTTGTGGATGGGAAATGACATCAGGCTCCACATGACTGCCCGAAGATGGTGGTTGGGTGTGTGTAACTTTTCCCAACGTTGGGAAGCCGAGGCTTCCCACCGGGAACGCATTTGGGGACTCATGGTGGTATTTCCAACCGGGGGACGGAAGGTGAGAGAAATTCAAACCCGAGATCTCCATCTTGAAGGTTTACATGTGGTGGATATACTACATCTTTTCAATGAAATTTGGGGACTCAGCTCTCAAAACCAAAGGTCAACAAATTTTCATGTCATTTGTGCTTTTTTGAGGAGCCCGAACGAAAAATCCCCCAACAAATCCACCGAACATTCTGCGGAAAAAAACGCCGATTTAACCACCAAATCCCCCTGGGTTTTTCACCTCGTTGGGCTTCAACCTCAGGTGGGGAAGTGATGGGTAGGTGGGAAGCTGGTAACCTCCAACCAGCCTTCCACCTAAAAATTCGCCCGGCCCCAAAATGAAACGATCGTATTCCAAGCATTTTCGGGTGCTTTTGCTGTTAGTTTCAGGAAAATTGACAATCAAAATTAGGCAATTTATGGTAGGCAGCAACCCACCAAAAAAGCATCCTTCATAAACCCTCGACTTTGGAAGGCCCCCCCCAAGGCAACCCAACCGGGCCCCGGGGTGATTTTTGGTTCATATATTTTTGACACCTGGAGGGTATTTTCATCTCCTTCCCAAGAAATTCATGGCATATTCCCAGTTCTGATCACTCAGCATCACCTTGTTATGACACATTCAGTGCATCCAAAAAATCTGGCCATTCATTGTGAGAATTTGGCGGAAAACATGTTACAAGTAACTTTCACACCACTCAATTATTGGATTTCGAGACACAAAGTGAGATTCTTTTAGATCAATCCCCTTCTGTGCAAATCGTGTGTTCAAACACTGCTTACCCCCGCGTCGCTTGGAAAAAAACGAGATATCCCATACTCCATCAATGATTTTCCCACATAAAATTCAGATGATCCTGTCAGGCTTTGGTAGTTTCAAAGTTGGAGTTTTGAAACATGAACCATCTCACTGTTTCACAAAAACATATCCCATAGGATCCATGTAACGTATATTTACTTATACGGATGATTGATTTGTATGGTCAACTCAGGTTGACAATATACCACAAAAGAAACGATCCTATGGGGATATATCTAAACCAAAAAACAATGGTTTGTTGCTGGTTAGAGCAAAAAGTTCATCATATCTGGGAATCTCCCTATAAAAAAGGGACTATTGCTTCAGTATATGGCTAGAAATGCCTAAAATCACGAAGATTAATCATCAACCAACAATTGGTTGAAATCCTAGTTACAAGGAAGCAATACTTGTCCCTTGACAAAAAAATAGATTGACAAAGAAAAAAACAAACTATGTCATATATATTGTATATATATATGATATGTATCATAATACACATCTATGTCTACACTTCTTTCAACCTATCCTATCTTCAAAAAAAAATCTCCCCCCCCAAAAAAAACCTGGCAGTTTCCTCCACCAATTTGGGAACACCCAACTCCGCAGTGGATGCTGAGGCCGATGTTGCCACTGCTGCTGCAGCTGGTGTGGTCACAGCAGTGCTGGCCTCACGCCAGATGAGACACGAAAAAAACTCGGTTCCTTACTTTCCATTACCCATAGGATCCATGGAACTGGTATATTTACCGATCCATGGATGATTGATTTTTGCTCCAGATTTGCACGTCTTCACCAGATCATCCATCTCACTTTCCCACAGGATCCATGGGACGATTGTATATTTACCGATCCATGAATGGTTGTTTTTTTATGGTAGATTAGTAAGGTAAATATACTGGATCCCAATCTGTTCTCCTGGTTGTGTTTGATGGGGATCCTTATGCCATGGTTTATGAAATAAATTCCCATATAAGTGGGTAGCATTATAATCCCCATATATACACTAAACAGCCAGGCTTTTCTTTCCATTGCTCTTGGTCCAGTGGAAAATGTTTTGTTTTTTCCAAGATGAACATTTTCTCAAAACATGAGGGATGTTGAATCATTTTCCACTGAACCGTGATCTCCAACAAAAAACGCCTTGGAGTTACTTGAGTTGATGAACTTGTATGATATGTATGTGTGTATGTATATTGGAATACACAAGATGATAGGCAGGAATTTCCAGTCATGCTGGTTTAATAGGAACTTTAAATAACTTCAGACTACCCGCGAATGCATGAGATGTGAGAAAAATTGCCCCCAGAAAAAAATCACGAGACAGATCACCGTTAAAAATCTTCCTCACTAAATCACTTACTTTAATTCATCATTTCACGAGGTTTTGCTCAAATCGTTCCGTATACGCCTGAACTTATGCACCTATGCAACCGCACAAAATTGATCATGAATCTATCCGAATTCATCCTCCTTGAACACCTCTCATTCATCATTGTTGGTCATCATCCCTATTATCAAACCTATCATTTAATCAAAACCATGATCCAAACCCCCCCACAAAAAATCCCTCCCTCAATCTGTTGAACATGAGAAATTCTTCCACCAATTCTCCCATTGAAATTGCCCTGGCCTCGGAAGGGCGATTCTCCGCCTCGGGAAAAAAACTGCCGTGGGAGTGTGGCGTGTGTTTTTTTTCTTTTTTTTGGTTGGGAAAACAACTTCCAACAAACCATCCAACAGTTTTTTCTTTTCGAAATGTCCAACAAGACCAACTATTAGGGGCCCGCCTTTTTGGGTCTCTTTGTTTTTTGGCAACTTAAGGAAAAACAACAAAAAACAACACCTGGGATATTCAACTTTTTTTCTAGAGCTGATCATTTAAGTCGTAACTTCGTAATTGGAGAGTTTTAAATCCATTCTTCACTTCAACCTATGATTATGGGAGGAGGCCTTTTCCATCATCAACTGGTGGATATCTGTGTTGGAATTTCAATGTTGGCCAACATCCTTCATCTTGGTTGACGGTTTCCAGGTCCCCCAAAAGAGTTTCAAAGACCTCAGTTCGCATTTGGCCATGTTTTTTTGGGATAATCTGATAACCTTATGAAGCATTTTTTCCAAATTAAAAATCCCAAAGATTTCAATATGCATATCTTGAAAGGGAGAAATGCACGACGATTCACCTTGGTAAATTTTCGCTGATCTCACAGGCCAAGGGACATTTTTAAGATTTGGTCTGCAACATGACTTTCACAAAAAAAACCTTTCCCCGCAACAAAAAGCACTAAACACCAAACTTGTTCTCTACCCAAAAAAAGGTGAACAAACAAACATGCAAGTGATTTCTCATGAACGACTTGCATGACTAATATGAGGTCATGTACCCTATTGACATAACACACAAAATGACACATGTTGACAGCTGAAAAAAAATCAACTAACGATGGCTTGGTGGAGTTCAACCTGTGGCATCAGTTGATGAAGGTTTGAAACTAACGGCAGGAAGCCCTTTTTTTAAAGGCATTTTTGAGTTGACGTTTTGTCCCCTTTTTTGTCGGGATAGTGGGTATCTAACTGCTCATCACTAGGCACCTGCCAAGGTTATCCCCAAGTTTATCAAGAAAAATCCAACCCAAACACACCCCTGAAAACTAACATGACATTGGAAGATCCACTATTTTTCAATAGGAAATAGATTTTCAAATGGTGGATTCTCCACTGTCATTTTAGTTTTCGGGGGGGGGGGTAAATTTCGGTTGTTTTTGAAACCAGTGAAACTTTTGTTCAAAATGACCTGGCTTTGGGATGACATTATCAGATTACCCGGAAACACCCTCCCAAATCCTCCCAAGTCCTTTGAATGAAATCTGAGAACAAATTGATTAATTACCCTCCCTGAAACTAACATAGCCCCTGGAAATTTGCCATCTCAAAAGAAAAAAACTAGTATTCCGTATTCCACGCATCCATTTTCAGGTGCCATGTTAGCTTTAGGGAGTAAAATCCAAGTTTCACGGCCTGAAAAAAAAATGAAAACATTGGGATCCGAACAGATTCATCGCGTGCACGTGATAGCATCGCTACCCATGCCCTTTGCTGGGCCAAGACCTATCCGTTGATCAACACCATGAGTCAACGAGAAGTGAAGCTATGAAGGATCATCCCTGACTAGTTGGTGGTTGAGCCACCGATTTTTGCAGAAAGAAATATCGCAAGTCAACTAGACAGATCATTTCCCGCAATTTCTGGATAAACTAGAAAGGTGTTCTGAAAACCAACACGTAGATATAAACCTCTTGTAGTTAAAGAGGTACATGACACAGTCACTACATCATGGTTAATATGGTATATTTATCTATATTTACCATTAAACATCAACTAAATCTAGGCATACTAGTCAGTGGTTTCAACCCGTCTGAAAAATATGTTCGTCAAATTGGATTCGATCATTCCCCCATGGTTTATAGTTGAAAATAACATGTTTGAAACCACCACCTAGCAAATATACCACAACTGGATTCGATCTTTACCTATATTTATCATTAAAAAATCAACTAAATCTAGGTAAATTTACCATAAACAGGATCCCAAAACCGTTGAAAAGTCAGCTGATTTTAGGATCCTAATTCCCAAAAAAGGCGATTCAACACGCCTCCTCAGCAGCTTGGCGACGCTCCTGGCGTTGGCTGTTTTTTGGAAGGTCTGATTTGATCCTTTTTTGGGGGGGGTTAAACCAAAGAACTCATGACATGGCACAATAAAAGTTGTTGGGTTTTGAAGATTGTCTTTGATTCTTGTCGAAGTTCATCTAGTTACCACGCAAGGAACTGGCTATTGGGAAATTTAGGGGACTCCCTTCTGACAAGGCCATCTTTAGCAAATTGGATTGGCATGATCCGGACCCCTAAAAAACATCTGTCCAAAAGAAAAAACAGAGGTGGAATTTGTGGCAAAAAACTCATTGGAACAATTTATCCAAAAAACCGACCCACAGTTGATGGTGGTTCACTAAACTTCTGAACATCTCAATTAGTCATAAAATTTGAAAATATAGCACCCATCCCAAAATGATCATTTTTAGTAGGAAAACCCATGGTTGTTGGAGAAATCTACCATTTCAGGAAATCCCCATTTTGGATCACTGATTTCCTTCAAACATGTTCGGCTTTCGGCTTTACTCAGCCCCTCTTTTAACACCCACGTTTTTCCCAAGGATTTGCGAGGTTCATGTACAAGTACCCCCTAAACATTCACAAAAAAATCGGTTTGGTAGTTAAAACCCAATGACTGGAAAAAGCGCCTCATTCGATTCAAAGGTGATGTTTTTTCCAAACCCTTCCCCCAAAAAAATGACATGAACCTCGGAAATCACACAGGTTTAACCCCTCAAGCAGGCAGACTACAACTCCCTCCCCCCTTCCCTTCCCTCCCTTGGGGGCCTCTTTCGTGTGCACAGGCGATGGTGGCTTCGCTGCCCTGGAACCAGGTGGTTTGGGATGTCCTACCTTGGAGAGTGATAACATCAACGGTTGATGGGATTACACCCCTGAAAATTTACAGATGGAACCCCCAAAAAAGCTTTTGGAAGATGATTTTCCTTTTCAAAGAGCCGTTTTTTTCTTTAGAATCAAAATCTTAACTTTTTTGTGGGGAAGTACTCTAGATGATGTCAATGATTTTCCATCTTATGATGACTTCTCCAAAAAAAATATTCTCCCAAATGGTGGTGGTTTAAATGGGTCTTTCTTCATCAGATGCGTCCTAAAAAATTCCGTAAAAATAATCCACCAACTCAACACATCCAAGTTAGGATTTTTCCAACCTCCAAAAAATTTCACCCCTCCCCAAAACCCCCAAAACCACCATCCCAAACATCCATCACCAGATCCATCCCCCACCTTGCTGCTTGCACGGTTGGAATCACCGGTGGTGCTGATGGTGCAGGTTGGCTGGGCGCCAATGGCTGCGCTGGTTGCACCGCTGCTGGTGGCACCGTGGGAGTTACGGATGGAGCCACCGTTGGTGGAGCTGCCGTTGGCGCTGGTGGACGCATTGGCATCTGGTGGTGCACCGCTGCAGGAGGCCTTAGAAGGTGGAAAGGATGGTGGGTTTTTTTGGTGGAGTTCCCCTTTTTTGTTGATGCCTGGAAAACCTAGTGTAGCAACTGTGGCTGGTTTTAGGGGTAAAGTTGCTGGAAATTAACAGCAACTGGTTTTCCAGGTGGTGGTTTTTTGGTGCATTTTTTCATATGTAGCTTTTTGTTTTGATGTTTCTTTTACGAAGCTCTGTCTTTGATTTTAGTTTCTTTCTCTCATTTAAGGTTTTCTCTTCAAAGATGCTGGGGATTAAGATTTAAAAACGAGTCAACGGAGTTTTTTTTTGGAATCCTTCAAACAAATCATTCAACAGCTTCATTGAAGCAGAATTTCATTTAAAAAAAGTGCAATTTTTTAGAACATCTCCACAAAGGCTTCAACTGGTCTTTCACCCCGAAAGTGTGAGGATACACCCCAACCACTGAGACACAGATCCAAAAAAAAAGATTTCAAGTTTTGTCAAAAAAAGCTTTGGAAATTTAAGTTCACCAGCGGAATTTGAGTCCTTTCCAAGACTGAAAAAACCTTTATCCTGAACCCCACAAAAGATCTTAGTTGACTCCAAGTGAAGCATCCAAAAATACTCTCAAATTCTTTGGCTGATTTCAGTCTGAATCTTGGTGTCTTTGGTTTTCAGGTGTGCCAACAACAAAAATCCTACAGAAAAACACATGAAATGCTGGTGAGTTGAGAATTCCAACAATTTTCCCCTAAGTTCATCATACGCCGAGCTAAAAAATACATTCCAAAGCTTGACTTCACTATAAAAGGACCCAAGAAACAGGGAAAAGGCCACATTTTCTGTGAGTTTTCTGCTTTTTCTCAAGAATCTTCGTTCCAACCTTCCTTATGGAAACTCTGGTTCTGGGGACACCCCACTGTTGCTGGAAAGGCTGCGTGTTCAACAACGGAGCATTGGAGAACTGTGCTTGCAATGGGGCACGCCTTGGTTTTAGGAATTGTGGTGAAAAATCTGCAGCAATCATACACTGAGGCAAATTGTGGTAAAAAAAAACTAGTTGGTGGTTTCAACCCATTTGAAAAATATTAGTCAAAATGGGAATCTTCCCCAGGTAGGGGGTGAAAATAATCTTACACTGAGCAAATTGTGGTTAAAAAATCTGCCGTTTTGTGTGGCAACTCGGCAACTTCCCTTGACTCAGTGAAGCGCTGTTTATTCCAAGACATGGCTGGTCAGAAGATGGTTTGAGGAAACAAAAAAAACCCTTCGTAAAACCATGAGGCATTTTTTGTTGATCGTTCAGGTGAGAACAGGGAGTTTTTCATATTTCATGAAGAACTTCCAGATCGGAAGATATTGTGCCCCGCAAAAAAACAACCCTTGAAAACGAAACACTTGACAAGAAGTATCAGCGCTTCAATATGAAAACCAAGTTGCAGTTTTTGTTTGGCAAGCTGATGTATAGTGATCCACTGTGGCCAAACCAAAAAGTGACTTACCCAAATGGGGAGAAACCAACGTTTTCAGGACCTCACTACAGATCTCACGAAATGGTGCTACATAAGAGCAATGTTAAATTTTCTTGAACCCCCCGAAAACCTTGTGGGAAAATTCTTGTAGTTTATCAACCAAAAAAATCCAACAAGGAGTTGCAAGCCGCAAGGGGCTGAACATTGAAGAAATGCATACGGCAAATCTCAACGTTCAAGCCATGAATCCGATCGATTTTTCCTTTATCAAACCTTGCTAGATTAGAAGGTTTATATACTTCATTGTACTTCTATATTTCATGGTAAACTACGCCAATTACACCGAATCTACGTTTTACTTCTAGTAAAACTCTGGTTTTTCTGCTTTTCATCATATGAAAAAAATCACCGTTCTTTGGAGACTCTTCCCATACAATCAGCTCCATCAAATTGAAAGGTACAAGAACAAACAACAAAAACCTCCCACCCGTTGGATTCCAAGGTGCTGTTGTGGCTGTTGTGGCGGGTACTGTGGCGCCGCTGGTGGTGGGGCGTACTGCTGCATGGCCTTGGGTTGGGAAAGGTTCGGGCCTGAACAGGGACCACCCTCAAAGGAAGCGAATTTGTCTTCCATCAATTTTTTCGAACGCGAGCGATAACAGCTTTCGGGCGAGACACCATCACTGAACTAGTTTCTAGGGTGATGTCATCTGATGTCACTGCAAATTGATTAGATAAATTCGGGCTGACCTTCAGGTCCGCATAGCAATTTACGACTGTTGATGGTTCAGAAATCCCAGACAACCACCTGGGATGTATAAAACCCTGTAAATAATGTGATAAACTACCAACCTCAACTGGTGCAGGATTTCTGCCATCAACAGTATTGATGAACAAAAAAATGGACACACTAAAAAGAACCAACATGAAGGCCCAACATCCCAAAAGGAGACGAACATTCTCCCCAAAATGCATGAAATTACCAGAGCCAGAAGCTATGAACATGAAAAACACATTCCCCAACACTGGTTGAACAAATTGTCTCCAAAAAATCCCTCAGATTACATGAAAAGTCCCAAACTTCCCAAGACAGTTTTGAGATTCCCCACAGGATGCACAGGTGGTTGAGTAGAGAATGGCTGGAAGAATGCTTGACCTGTCCAACCGAAACAGGTCAATACCCTACCCTCAAGGGCCGGCTGGAAACCCTATGTCTCCGGGTTTCAAACTATGGCGTCATTTTGGGTATGTTAAATTTCAGGTCAGGTACACCCTTCCAAGGAAGGGGGGGTTACATCCTTCAAAGATGGAAAGGGGATGGAGTTTCAGAAAATCAGTGAAGTTGAGCCAAAGCTTTAAGATAAACACTCCGGTACACTAAGATAGCCCTTGAAAATAAGGAAACGCATATTCCAACTATCCATTTTCAGGTGCTATGTTAGAGGGGATGGTAGTATCATTGACCTCCCTTTGATTGCAAACAAACCCTGCAAGACTTGACACTTTGTTAGGGCGAATCATGATGAGGTTAAAGGAAGATGACTTGGACAAGCTCCACCGAGCTGAGTATCTTCAAAATGGATCCCAATTCTCCAAAATCCTAATTTGAAGCCCAAAGTTTCATAATTCAACACATTTGTTTGAAGATTTAACCTTTACTTACTGCACAATTCTCTTTTTCCAAAGTGGTTTGTATCTGCGGAATATGATAGCATATCGATTCGACGGATATCATAGCTGATTCGAACAAACAGCTCCATGCGGCAAAGCTTTCAACATCAACTGTTATGGCATCACATCTGCCATCCTAATCATATCATGTCATATCGTGTGATATCTGGCATTATATTTCCCACCATGACCAGTTGAGGGTGAAATGACGAAAACACTTCTTATTTCGCCTTTCACCTGGAAAAAACAACATGATAAACATGGGCCTTTAAAAAAACCAATAGGGACCTTCCATGGATGGATGCCACAAAAATCTCACCCCCCCTCCACGGGGAAAAAAACACAACAACATGTCGCTGCTTATCATACATTCACCAAGCGATGGTACCCTCCCTGAAACGAAGCAAGCGAGTGGAAAAACAAACTCCGAAAAGGACTGGAAGATTAACTGGTTGGTGGTTGAACAGCCCATTTGAAAAACATTAGTCAAATTGAGGTAAGCCAGTATGAACTGCCAAGCAACATCAATGAATTCAAGCGACACTTCGTGTGCTGCAACTGCTAGCTGCATCCCTGTTTGCAGCCCGTCGTTGCGCATAAATGGGTGCATCTGATCGCGAACAGCGATTTGATACTCCCCAATCTGCCTTAGCCGCACTGGCATGGGGCCAGTGTAACGGCGATCCAGGATCTTCAAGGCGATCTTGTAGACGTCTGGGTATGAGCCAGTCGCGCAGTGAAGTAGAGAGTGAAAACTGAAATAATGCTTTCTCTGCGCTTCGAGCTTCAGCACAGCGCCAAACTTCTGTGCTGCTTTAGCATCGAACTGCGGGGCATCCTTGGTGCGTGCTGCAATGTCATCTCCTCCTAGCACAGCCCTTTTTCCATGGCCCTAGAGTTCTCAACGCTGCACGCATTGCCTTTATCGTGTTTTTAGCAAATGTCCACTTGGATCATTTCTCCAAGTAGGGGTGAAAATAAAAAATCTTTGAAACCACCACCTAGTTAAGATTCCTTTTTGGTGCCCAAAAGGCGTTTCAAAGGCAAACTCGCTGTTCAATTCTGGGAGCCGATGTGTTTTTTCCAACTAATGCTGGCTGTGAAAGTGTCAAGCGACAGAACTCTGATAGGCTCTCTAGGTGTTTCCATGGCAATGAAGTGTTTTCTTACATTCTCAAGAAAGGATGATCATAGGAGGATCCTGGTAAATTTAATGGTGAATCATTTGGAACTCTTACCAGCTCCAGTGGAGCTTGACCCAAATGATTAAAGTATGACCCAAAAAATCACTCCCTGAACACTAACCAAAAATCTGCACCTGAAACGCTGAGGGTTTTGGAAGATCAGTTTCCTTATTCTACCTGAAAAAACATCCCAAAAATTCCTAAACCAGAATTACAATCCCTAAAACTAACATAGCCATTGAAAATAGGCCGTCTCAAAAGCAAAGTAGTCTTCCAGCCATCCATTTTCATGTGCAAGCTGTTGGTTTTCAGGGAGGGTATCTTGGGCATTTTGGGGGATGATTTCCCTTCCTAAACTACCCACCATTTGGATGATAACTCCCAAGCAGCGCCTCCTTGAGTCCATTGTGCCTGGCTGTTGGCCTGCGAACCAACAGTCTGGGTGATTTGCTGTTTTTTTGGGGGATGAACTCCTACCCATTTATATTTGGGATTATAAGAAAGCATTGTTAAGGGTCCCTATCAACCAACCCGGTATCATGGAATGTAACAACATTTTTGGGAACCATCATCCAAGTGAAACGTTGCCATTTGCAGGCCATAATTTTGAATTCCGTTTTAAGGCTATATGTGGTATGTATATACCTGTGTACCTGGTACTCCAAAGCCAACCATTTTTTTTGGCAAGGTTTCACTTGGATGACGAACCAAATGATTACCTTAAAAAAATGCTTGTTCCCCCATTTCCATCCATTTAAACACATGGGTTGTTCAGAGTTCCAGGTGATAATTAGATTTATGGAAGATGATAGATTTCTTTCTATCGAATTCTTGATGTATGTTGTGTTGATATGAGCATATTGGTGGATCAACTCCTCAGATTTGGACCTTGGTCATCCCACCTCTAATGACCTGAATCCTTAGAATGTCGGTATGGTTTTGTACGTTAAAATTCCCATCTCCTACGACAGGGAAAATCAATGAGAACTTTGTCACCGGCAAAGGGGGTACCCCTTTCATAAGGGGATCCCTTTCATTTTCGGGGATCCCTTTCATATCCAAACCAAGCCCAAGCACCAATTCACCATTAGCTGACTTTGATATGAGAAAACATCTAAAGCAAGTAGAGTTGTGAAAGAATTGCTAGATGCCTAAGCTAGCTTCTCTGAAACGTTGGGGGATAGAAATGAAACAGGGTAAAGAATCAATGTGTAGAATGAAGAGAAGAATCATGAAAACAAGAAATCTTTAACACCATGGGTCCCTTCCCTGTCCAAATCGAAACCAGCGAGTGCGATAAGAACACTTGCTTGTACGCCCTGGTGATGTGACGGGACTCAATTCGCAGCTGCGGTGCTCCGGCTTCCACTGCAACATTGCCTGCGCCAATCTCCAAAACGAGGTTTGCAGCTGCCGTGACAGCTAAGTGCCACGCAGCCGTGCCCAAACGGCCAGAGCCCTCCTCCTTCTGATGTTGCAAAGCTCCCTGGACGTTCCAACCAGCTTGATACGCTAGAAAGAGTTGCTTTGCTTCCTCGCTCATCTCCAAGACTTTGTGGGGCTCTGCAAAATATTGCACAACCCGCCGCGCCATGGTACTGACTTTCTCGTGGTCAAGCCCGGTTCACGGCACCTCTTCGCGAACGTCAGGCGGAAGAGCTTTGAGAAGCTCTTTAAGAAGCTCTTCATCCTTGAAGAAAGGAAATGCCAAATCCGTCGTCAAAAACTAGACCACACTCTGGCCCGAAAGAACGATGCCCCAATGCCTAATAGATATTCATCTCGCATGTGAATTCTTTTTTTTGTCCGTGTGGGTTGGAGAGGCAAACGGAAAACACTAGCTGAATCCCATGAAATACTGGTTGATTGATAGGGATTTCAATAACGGACCCTGATAATCCCTACTCAGAAAGGATATTTTCATCATCCCCTAAAATTAACCTTCAAAGATCCGCTGTAATCTCTACCCTTCAAAATCATCGGGCTCCCCCAAACAAAAAACCCTGATGTTCGTTGACCCGGTGAATGTTGGACAATTTCGGTGGAGTTCATGGATTGATCACCCTGTTGGAATTCGCGCATCAAAGTTTGTTGATACACCTGATACCAGTACCTGGAACATCCACTTTAAATGATTTAAATGGTTGTTTGGTGAAACAACAATTTCCCAAGTAAAGGTTTGGAATAATGCAACTGAAACAACACTTTGTAATGGTTGTTTCAGGTTCCAGGTAGGTAGGTCTTCTCTTATTTTGAAACTGATCTCAAGATGAAACTTCACCAAGACAAGACAAACAATCACCATGAACCAATCAACAACTTCAAAATTGGGGTACGACACCAACTCAACCAATGCATTATGGTCGAATCACTCAAAATTACCATAGAATTTTGTATTGTTTGATTCACCCAATCTGGGCAAACTACTATAGGATTTTGGGGGGATTCCCTTACTAAACCACCATTTGGGGCCCCAGGTCGTTTGAGGTTGCTATAATTTGCCTAGACCCAATAAACATCCCATTAAATGACCCTCTTGTCAAAATCCACCCACTTTTCGCTGCCTGTGGATAGTAGGCTTGGCGCATATCTTGGTTTGGATTTGGACCTGGCTACCGGAAGTCTCGATGGCTGGAAGTCTCGGTTGACCCCAGAGAACAACCCATCCCAACAACTCGAAAAACAGGTGAGGAGTTGGGATTTCTCCTCTTGGTGGATTGGATTTCACTTTCTCCTCCCAAGAGAAATTCTCAATCAAATTTTTCATACCTCTGCCAGGTGATTGAGCAAAAATTGAGGTGTCAACAATGTCAAGTTGGAGTGTAGACATTGTGTAGGGCTCCCCCAATAAAAAAAACAGCCAGTTTGGCAACCAGTGGTAGTGCCCCAAAATCGCAACATGAAAAATTTGTAAATATTAACCACCTGCTCCATGAAGACCTCACGATCCAAAAATTTTGGACAAGTGAAGGCCAAATATTTCACCAACCTAGATTTCCCTGAAGTAAGGGGATTTCCCTTCCTCAGCTACCTTTTGGGGGCCCAGATCGTGTGAGGTCCCCAAAATCCTACCAGAATGTTGGGTCACATTGGATGGAACCAAACCAAGTTTGTTTTTTTCACGATCCGAGCCAACCAAAAAATCCATCAAAACTCAACTGATGGTGCTTCAAATGATTCAAGCTTACATCATTGATTCGAATTCAGAGGTTTTTCTTCCCAAGGTAACTCTATCTATTTTTTCAAATGATCGAACACCACCACCTCCCTAGCCTTTCACCCCTCCTCCTCCCAAAATGCCGCTGAACCCCATTTTGCCATTACGGCGGTCAACAACGGATGCACGGTCAACGCTACCGAAACACGTTTCGGACTTTCTGCTGGGAAAAGCTTTGCTTTGGAACCGCAGCGAAAAAAGCCGAAACGGCAAAACAAGAGAGTCCGGAAACCGTCGGTTTTGCCCGGGATATCTCTACCAAGTAGGGGCAAGGATTGGGACCAACGTTTTTATTGTGAATGAATCATCCTCCCTAGACATCCAAACACCTCAAGATATGTGGACCCCAAGCTATATACCTAAAACACCTTGTGAGGAGGTATTTTTTGGAAGTCGAGGGTCTATTTTTATTTCACTACAGAAGGATTTGACACAAAACCGATGGCGCACAGGAAGGCTCTGGACAACGCCTGTTTTACAGCCTTTGATTTTGCGCAGCCTATAGCAGGCCCCGAAAGGGGATCTTTTTTGTTGGAAGGGTTTTCAAAAACCATTGGAATCTCCTGCTAATTCAAGATCATTTTTTTGTTTGGATAATTTTTTTTTGGGGATGATTTCCTCAACTTTTGAAAAACCATCCAGTTAAAAAACCCTACCAAACGTCAATGGCAAAAAGATCCCCCTCGATTTTGCCGAGGAAAGCGGAAGCGGTTTGGAACTCTGCCCATGAGAAGTGCATTGTTAGTATGACTTGATAGTAAGAGACATCGGAAAACCGCCAAAACATCGCTGGGTTTCTTGCTTGTTTGTTGGAAAATTCCGAAATTGTTAAAAAAAAAGCAGAAGAATGCAATAGAGGTACAATCCTTGAAACTAACAGCGAGTTTACACCTTTAAAATTGATGGTTGGAAGATTAACTTTCCTTTTGGGATGCCATCCTTTCAGGGGCGAACTGTTAGTTTTAGGGAGGGTACATCAAATCTTGTGGAGTTTGGTGTATTGATGGAGTTAGGTGACTGAGAAGCTTCGATTTTTGTTTGGGACATGCTTTTGTTTTTGAATTCCTGATGTGTTTCTTCTTCTAAAAAACAATATAATAAGAGCTACATCAAAAAAAGAGGTATTCTGCCGAGATCATATGGATTTTCATTAAAAACTTTACGAATCCCCATTGAACAAGGGTATTTTAATTAATACTCCGTTCCATAACGAATAACAATCATTTATTTTCACTGCTCGAGGAATTATTGAGGTGATATCGATTGGTGGATGAACTAGATAATTTCTGGTGAAATCATCCAAGCATCTGCAGCATATCCAAAAAGTTCTTGAATATTTTGTAGGAACTCTAAGCCAAAGGATTTTTGAATATATTTTGCCATGGCCAAAAGTGGAAACAGAAAGGAGAAAGGTTATTCAACCCCAAGAAACCAGTTTTTTAAATGGAGTTTTGGTTAAACAGCCATGGTGCCATGTAATGATTTGGAATCATGCCACTGAAACAACCAATAAACACTGGTTGTGGAAAGAGTACCAGGTCCTTTTTTTATGGCTTTGGAAAACCCCTACACTATTTGGGTTGATGACAAAATTCAACATCATGACAATGAAAAATGGCAACGTTTCACCATTTCCATCCATTCAAAAGATGGTTGTTTAGGGTACTGGTGGCACATGAGCCGCGAAAAAAACCCTCCTACTTTCCATCATACTGGTTGGTTAATAGGGATCCTTATCATGGTTTATTATAACCCCTATATAAGTGGGTAGTATAATCCACTATATAACCCAACCAACCAGAGTATTTTTCGTGGCTCACATGACCAAAATTCGGGGGGCAGTCCCATCAAATGCGCAGTCCCAGATCCGCGTCTTCCTCGGGAATCGTTTCATCACGATCGACCTCAGATTGCAAGGAAATTTGCTCAGAAACCTGGTCCTTCCTGGAACCCTAGAACAACCTATTTATACATGGTTATTTCAGTTGGATGATGAACCAAACCTTTACTTGAGAAATGGTTGTTTAACCATTTCCATCCATTAAAAAAAATGGATGTTTTTTCAGGTTCCAGGTTTGTATAACGATCTTTTGTTTTTCATACCGGCCGCTGCGCGATGCCGGAAAACGGCAGTGACAGTCAGAGTTCAAGTATGCAACCCCCCAAAAGTTGACCGTCAGGTTAGAGTCAGAGTTAGTGGTTGGCTTCAGAGTTCCAAGAAATGTTTATTTTCTACCTGGAACCCCCTAAAGCCAACCAGTTTGGAAAATGGATGGAAATGGTTAAACAACAACTTTTCCATAGTAAAGGTTTGGGAATCATCATCCAATTGAAAAATCCTATCTACAAATGGATGGCCATCAATTTCCAGGTATATTTTCCCCAAGTTGGACCACTCTGATGGGTCCCGGGTCACTTGGCGTTTAAAGTTCCACCATCCGTATCAGCGGATTCCGGTCTATCTTTGGATCCGCCAGAAAGTGAAGGTTAGAGGTTCCATGGTGATTTTACATTGAATGATTCAGTTATAATATTTCACCAATCTAGATTTCTCTGAAATAGCCGGGGTCCCATTTTTCCCGAAACCAACTTGGGACCTACCCGTTTTTTTTGGTCCGAAAAAAACCAAGTGACCGGAGAAGCCGGAGAATGAGAACCTGGAAGCTCCTGAAGGTTCAGCAGCTTCGGAAGAAAAAGTTGCGCAAAGGGATGGCAGAAGGTGAAAGGTACCAATGCAGAAAGGATTTTCGAAAAAATCCCCAAAATGATGGGAAATACTGTTGATGGACAAAATCCTGCACCACCAAGGATGATGATTATCCCATTATTTGTAGGGTTTTAATCATTCCTGGTGGTGCAGGATTTCTTCCATCAACAGTATTGGGCCCCATACTATTCCCATACCACTACCACTACCATAAGAATCCCTAAAGATATGGGAATGGTATGGAAATAGTATGGGAAGCTTCTCATAAGGGGGTCCCAAATTATCGGGAGTCCCTGGAATCATCAATTTTTCTCACACACAATGTGTAAGTTGAGCAATGAAAAAAAACCGGCCAAACTTTCCATCGAATCCCGGTTCCAGGCTACTGAGAAAAAAAACATGTTAATTTCTACCCTGGAACTCCAACCATTTTCCCATGGATGTTTATGGTGATTTCCAACCCTTTTTCCATGGTGATTTCCAACCATTTTTATTCGTGGATGGCCATCATCTTCCAGGTAAAGACCTCCAAAATCACTGGGCGAAAAATACTTCGAAAAACCACCCAAAAAACAGCCCTTTTTTTTGTGGGTCAAAATCGATCGATCTGATCGGTGGTGCTGGGAGGACCGACCTCTTGTGGTTGAAAACAAGATGCAAAAGATCGCATGATTCTGAATCAAACATCAGGAAAAAAAAACAAGCCAAACCTGAACGAAACTATCAACAGATCATCTTAACCTGAAAGGAAGCCAATCCTGTTCTGCTAAAAAATCAGTTGATTCATGCACCAGGTTTTTTGTCGAAGCAGTTGAGATACCTGAAACATCATGAAACCATATCCAAAATGAGGAGGTATGACCCTCGCTGGAAAATAAGATAGTCCCTGAAAATCCATCGTTGGAAGATGAAACGCTCTTTTTGGTTCCGGCCTACTTTCAGGTTTTAGCTTAGTTTCCTAAAAAGGGAATCTTTCCCAATTTTCAGGGTGAACATTCAACAAAATAACCTTTTAAACCCAGCAAAGGTTCAAAGGTTTTTTTTTTCAGATTTCTAAAGCATCAACAAGTAGAAGCACCCCGTTTTATTGGCACCCTTTCTTGGATTTCCATGTTCGATGCTTGGAAAAAGTGAACCAACAATTACTATCCCAAATGGTCTGTGGTGAAAGATGGTGATCTTTTTTTTCCCATGGGTCCTAAAAAAAAACGCAAACAAAAAGTCACCAACTGAACAAATCCTAACCCCTGAAGATTACATGGGATATGTCCTCATGGAGGTTTGGTTCAGATCATTTTCCTTTCTTTTCATGGGTGATTTGTAGGTTCCAGCCGTTAATCTTCCGGGGTGTAGCTAACAAAACGAGAATCATTGTTAAATGGCTATATATATCAACCCCTCGGATTGATGGGTCCCATCCCTCCCTGGTTGATTCGAAGAAAAATCCAAGTCTTGGAGTGAAAAAAAAAACCATGCGATTCGTCCGTGCCTCTTTGGAGGAAATCAATGATGAAGGTGCATGTTGAAGACCCGCCTGCTTCAAGTGTACCAACCATTTTTTTGGATGAGACGATTTCCCACATTGGACATCGTTGATGTGAGATTTGGACCCGGAAGGTCTAAAGCCAAGCAGTTTTGGCGAAATGGATGGAAAAGGTGGTTAAAAAAACCCACTTTTCCCATGTAGTAAAGTTTTGGGAATCATCCAACTGAAAACATCCATCTTTTCAGTTTTCCAGTTTCAAACAATGTGAGAAAAAAACAAAAGCATCTTTTTTTCGGTCCACATTGGAGAAGGGTCAAGCATTGTTTGAAGCCTCTTTGGCTCCAAGTGGATGGAATAAATGTGGATTGATTTTCAAATGTCACTACACCCCTGAAGGGCTTTGTTAACCTAATGGTTGTTTCAATTGGAAGATTTTTTCAAATCATTACTTAAAAAAATGGTTGGAAATCACCATTTCCATCTATTAAAAAATGGTTGTTTAGGGTACCAGGTGAAGATTAACGGCTGGAACATGTCCTCATGGAGGTTTGGTTCAGATCATTTTCCTTTCTTTTCATGGGTGATGGCTGTAGGTTCCAGCCGTTAATCTTCCAGGGTGTCAGTTTTGTCAGAAACATCTTCCTCAAAAACATGTTTTCAACTCTTGAACAAAATTTCCTAACGACTTGGAAAGGACTTGGAAGATATATATCTCTTTCTTCAACCAAAAGTTTGGGGTTGAAAGATTGAAAACAAAAACAGCAACCCAAATGAAGCTTGGAAAAAAAAACGTCACCAAACAATTTCAGGTAAAAAAAATCGCCATAGGTGATTGCTAGCGCAAGTTCTGCAAACACTTCATGGGGCGGTTTGGAATTCAATATCCATGAGCCGTATCCATATGGCTGTTTCCAAAAATAGGGGGAAACCCCCCAAAATGGATGATTTATAATGGAAATCCCTATTAAATTGGATGATTTGGGGGTACCACCATTTTCGGAAACACCCATATAGCTCATATATATGTGGGTTGGTTCTTTCGTTTAAGTAACTAGACAGTTCTGATGGTGCATTTATCCACGCTAGTGCTCCAGGCGAAGTCTCCAGATATTGGGCCCCAAGATCCTACTCTTGCCATACCCAGATTACGGCCATGCCCGGCAAAAAAAGGCATGAACAATTGTCAGCAAAAAAGTCGTCATCAATGCGATGTGAGCCATGAAAAACCATTGAATACTCTTTACTAAGGGATCCTTACAATGGTTTCTGAAACAATCCCTATATAACTGGGTAGGATTTCATCCCCAGCATATACCCGGAAAACAACCAGGGGCCCTTTTTTTCGATTGCTCATGGTTGAAGAACCACGCCATTTGAAAATTTGAAAAAAACAGCCCCAGGGGTGCACCTTGGCTTTTCCGGCAAACCTCGGCAGTCGAGTCAAGGGAATCTTCCCTAAGGTTCGGAGGGAAAATTAAAAGATGCTTGAAACCACTACTTGGATGTCCCAGGAAGTTAGTAAATGGTTAGTAAGTGGGTTATAACCTACCTATAAATGGGGTATATTGGGGTTATAACCCATTTACTAACCATTTACTAACTTCCTGGGACATCCAAGTACCATGTGATGTTGAAGAGAAATGCAAGAAAAGCACCAAGTTGAGGATTTGCCGCATATGAATATCCCACTAGTTATATAACCCCCTGAAACATATCCCCTGAAAATAGATGGTTGGAAGATGATTCCTTTCCTTTCAAAATGGTCCGGTCCCTTTTAAGGGGACACGTTCATTTTTTGGGGGTGTACGTCCGATTGGTTTGAAGCCCCATCCATTTGAAGGCAATTTGAGCAACCAAGTCCCGTGAAATTCAACAAACATCTCTCTTTACAACCTATCCAATTGGGGGTCCAAAGAGCATTAAATAAATCGTCTTTCCGAAAAGACCACACACCCCCGAAAACTAACATGTCAAGGGAAACCCCACCATTTGAAGATGTATTTCCTATTGAAAATGGGGATTTTCCAATGTCATGTTAGTTTTCATGGTTGTAACTTTTAGTAAGGATTCACAATCAACAATTTCAAGGGACAGGCCTACACCTCTTTTGAAGATTGGACATTGTACACATGGCCTTATATTTGGAGTCGTTTATATTGCCCTAAATTGGAATCTGATATATAGTACCCGTAAAAGAATACTAAAGTCACCTAATGGTAGTTTGGGTGGGTAGTTTGGGATTCGACAAGGGGTAGACCTAAGTAACAATCGGTTTCTGAAGGGGATCCGCAAATAATCAAACCACCAAATTTACCATTAGCTTTTAAAGCGAAGCACTTCAACATTACACTCCTGAAAAGTAACGTGGAACCTAAAAAATCACGCCATTGAAAAGGAAAATCATCTGAACCAAACCTTCCATTCTTGGGTTCCATCCGTTAATTTTCCAGGGTGTAACCCCTGGGTTGCTGGGGTGCACATCAAGACACCTTCCTTGCAAACGCTGAAGATCAGTTTTCATGTCCTGCGTTGTTTCCGCAACTTCGCAAGGAAAACAAGAAATCGGAAGGATTTGATTCTTCGCATTGCATAGAAAACAACCAAAAACCCCAAACAACAAGTTTCTTGAAGGATGGAAAATGGGGGGTGATTTCCAACAATTTTTCCATGGTGAAAGATTTGGGAACCATCATCCAATTGTTGTCAACCATTTTAGACATGGATGGCCATTGGGTTCCATTCCAGGAACCATTGGCCAATATTTGTTTTGAATATCCAGGCCTTTCTTTTAGCTGCACTACTAGTGTTGAATATTGAAGGGTCACCTTGTGATGATGATGATTCAATGATGCGATTGAGGTTGAGAAGCCACATAGGAAAACAAGCTGTAAACAAAAGGAAAGCGAGAAACACAATTGCAAGTGCATTGTGAATCCATATTGGTATCAGGACTCGGAATTCTCATCTTAATCACCATCTAACTACTTTGTGAGGTCTTTATAGACTAGATTGTTACTCAGTGACACAAGTGAAAGAACATCGAATGCCAAATCTCTGATTGAACATCTAAGGCCCCTAAAAGAGATCCAAATCACATAGAACTAACATCCAAAAAAAGCGATCCCCAAAATCCTTTTGTCTAAAACTGTGAGCCACATCTTTTTAAAACGCCTGGGAAGACTCTTCAAAAAAAAAATCCGACGGTTTGGGCAACCCATCCACCCAAGTCCTTCAGCGCCATATCAAATTTTTCTTGGTGAAACATCACTGCCTCATTTTGAGACCCAAGAGGGAATTTTGCTTGGAGGGGGTTGTTGTGTAGGATTCTGTGTTTGTCGTTTGGTGGCCATTTTTTTTTGAGGGAACTGGCAAACGGCTAAACACTCAGCTTGATGTTCAGTTTTATGTGACACTGTTGTTGCATCTTTGTTTTGGGTTGGTGAGTGAGTAAGGCCCCGTTATAGTAATTGGGGGGGAGAAGAAGATCTGGTAAAATGCACACATACTTGGCAGCAGCCCTCATTGCGATCAAAGATTTCTTCAATCTCATCCTCTTCATCTTCAATTCTCTGTCATACCCATCAGGGCTGCAGAGCCAGTACTTGTTTTCCCAGACTCTGCATCGCCACCATGGCAAAGGTCACTTGTTGCCGAACAGCATGGTTGTCTTGCACACCATGGATCTTCAAAGCACGAACCAGTGCAAGTTCAAGTTCAGCTCTGTCGCCTGTTTGCCACTGGTTGTGAATTTCTTGGCTCACTTGCAACCGTCCAGCCGCTGTGCGCTGGCACATGCAACGGAGTCTCATGTATAGAGCATGTGGGCTCAGTTCCTGCAGGGCATGATCTCAATTGTGCTGAAAAAAAATATATACACATTTCGACGTTCGAACACCCAACCTCTGCTGAGAGGTCAGCAGAATTTCCGCAAGACGAGCTTCCACAGCAGCAGTTGGGGAGGCACTGCTTTGGGAGTAGCTGCAGGGGGGGTTGCAGCGTTTTAGGATCCCCACATCTTTTCCCCCGGGGCCAACACGGAATCCAGGATTTCCATAGTGAGTCTCCCATCTGAACAAGATGCGCGGGAATCATCGTGAATCATCCTCTCCAAATCTTTTTTGGGGGGGTGAACATCAAAAATCCTTGGAAGAACTTGGGAAAGAAGCATTAGTGGTTTAAACCCCCATTTCGGTTCACCAGCACCAATTAACCTTTTGCAATTTTTCATCGTCCAGCTTTTTTTGGGGGGTTCATCTTTTAGGGGGAACCTTATGAACCAGCCCTCAACACATCACGGGTGAACTTGTTCCCCAGTTCCAAGTTCCCGAATGTGAATCCGGAGGCTTCACCCGACTTGGAAATGTTTGGGGAAAAGCCTTTCCCCAATCAAAACAAAAAAAAACCATCAGGTTTGCAAACCTGGCAAACTGGGGTGAAACATCTGAAGGAACACCCCTGTCCATGCCAAGGTCATTACATTTTTATTTGTTGGAAAGTGCCATGACATACTGTTGATGGCAATCAAACATCCGGCAAATTTTCACCACCTGGAATGGATATTTTCCACCTGGAATGGGGTGACCAAATAGCGGGGTGGTCGCTAGAAATCGCCACTCGCAACTAATGACAGGCGGTTTTTTTTCCGGGATTCCTACAATGGGATATGTCATAAGCCTATAAACAAAGGGATAGTAGTATAACCCCCGAAACAACCTAAACAACCAGGGTTTCTTTTCACTCAATTTTTCAACCAACCCAAGAGACATTGATGTCGATGCTGCGTGCTGGTCCCCTGGCTTGAGAGGTGATGGAGTTTTACCTGTTTCTCATGGAGTCTGAAGAAAAATGTGTAAAAAATTGGTAGATAATTAGTATATACAAAACATTTTTCCAAAAAAGCTATTAATATGATACAAACAAACAAACTTCTCATCTAGACATATCTTTTAAAAGAATATATATATATATATATATATATATATCCGTATCTATAGATCACTTTGTAACACATCATCTAGTTGGTGGTTTCAACCACCCATTTGAAAAATATGCTGGTCAAATTGGATCATCTCCCCAGGGATCGGGGCAAAAATAACAAAAACACCTGAAACCACCACCTACTTGGATGTTGCAGGAAGTTAGGATCAATGGTTAGGATCAATGGGTTATAAACCCAATATACCCAAATTTATAGGTAGGTTACGGTTAAATAACCCACTGATCCTATCCATTGATCCTAACTTCCTGGGACATCCAAGTAGTCATCATTTTTTAACCATCACCCTTTGCACCATATGACAACAAAAAAGCCCCCCACCTCAGCTTGGCAATGCCCATGACCAATTCCTCCGCCGATAAGGTACCTCGTTGGGTTTCCGTTTACCGGGTATATCCTTGTCCGTAGCGTGGCCCTCCAGGTTTTGGGATACATATATAAAGACTGTTAAAAGGACTACCTGATTTCCAAATGGTTTGGTCACAGTATGTGGTATGTGGGTGGTGTTTTTTTCAAAACTTTTTTCAGATTGGTGTTTTGACAGCATACGTGGCAGCGGCTACCTCTTGTTGACCGAAAGTATGACTCCATTGATCAGCTGATTTTCGACCATACGAGGAGCTTAGGGACAAAATATTGGCCTCTTCTCTTATATTTGCTGGTGAAAAGCCACAACCCTATTGTACACTTTGGAAGATCCAGGAAACAACTAGTTGATGGTTTTTATCTCATTTGAAACATGTCAATTACTCAGTACAATCGGATCAAGTTCAAGCAGGGTGGACCATTAAAATAAAACATGTTTGAAAGGTTTTCTTGCTAATATGAGGGTTTCCTAAAATGGTGGTACCTCCAAAACACCCAAAAGATGATCATTTCAAGTAGGAAAACCCATGGTTGTTGGGTACCACCATTTTAGGAAGCGCCCATATGTTTCCCCTCCCAAAAAAATACAGCAAACGCCCTCACCAATCAACCCAAGGTACCATCGGAGTCGCCAGTTCGATCCAATAAATCAAAGAGTTGCCTGGAATTGGGATTTTTTGGAAGATTCCCCGCTGGGAATTCCCTGGGATTGCTTGTTCAAAACCTCCATTTTTAGGGGTTATGTCACCTTTGTCAAACCATTAGTTTTGGTATGTTAGATTTCGGGGTGTATACTACCCATTATCTACCCATTTATGTAGGGTATACAATGAGCAACTTTTAGAGGATCCCGGAATCCAACGCTTCGCCACTGAAAAGTTACCGGGACCCAATAGGAAAGGCTTGTCTTCCAACCACCATTTTTCATGGGCCCCTGGATGATCAGTACATCTTCGACGCTCGGAAAAAGTTCCAAAAATATTATCCCAAATATGAGGGATGATGATGATGATGATGATGATGATGATGATGATGATGATGATGATGATGATGATGATGATGATGATGATGATGATGAATCCCATGAGTGCTAAAAAAACCCTGTAAAAATCACCAACTCAACAAATCCAAGTTTTGAGGGGGGGGGGCATTGTCTTGTTTTTCCCCCCAACAATTCCCACATGTTCCAACCTTACATCTCGAACATCCAATTCCATGGCTGACAACCAAATCTTCACTTCCTGGACAGTTTTCAGGTGACGAGGCTGGCATCCCGGGGGGGTTCTTGGGGAGCACTTCAAAAGGCGTTTGCTAGTTGATCTGGCCAAATTATAATATTTCACCAACCTAGGTTTCCTTGAAATAAGGGGATTTCCCTTACTGAAAGATGATTTGGGGTGAGTTGATGGTTTTGAAACCATCCATGAAAAATATGCCCAAGTCAAATCGGATTATTTTCAAAGTAGGGTCGAAAATTGCAAAAATGAAACATCCCCGAAAGCAAACATGTCCCCTAAAAAGAGTCCATTTCAAAAGGAAAAAATCGTCTTCAAACCGCTAATTTTGAGGGGACATGTCAGTTTTCAGGGGAGTAAACATAAGTGAAACTACCACCTAGCTACTATGTTCCCCTGCAATTCATAAAGCAACGAGTTTTTGTTACGCCAGAACTTGGTCGCATCGTCAGGCTTCAGGGTGAAACCCTTCCAAACAACCTAATCAAAATCACCACCTAAACAAATAAACAAATGGGCTTTAAAGCAAATCCATCCTTTTTGCAAGTGGACATTTCTTGCAAATCTTTGTATCTAGATCTTAATGAACGAAAAAAAATCCATCCTGGTGTCAGATTTGCGAAAAATGATTGCTGTACCACCATCCTTGAACTGAAAAAAACCTTCAACTTTTCTGGCACTCCCAAGTCAGAACCAACCCATGACCATGAAAAAAATAAACCATCATCCCAGTTCGAAGGGACTTTGTCAACGTTTCAAGCTTGAAATTTGGGAAATTCTCATCGTTTAAAGGGATTCTTAAGGGGGGGGGATGTCCAAGGGGCGGGGATTCACCTGCGCCACGAAAAAAAAACCACGGGGTCCCTTACTTTCCATGAGTCATCCTGGTTGTTTAATGACGGGATCCTTATATATAATGGTTTATGAAAATAATCCCTATATAACTGGGTAGGAGAAATCATCCCCGACATATACCCTCCGGTAACCTAACATAGCAATGGAAAATGGACCTGGATTGAAGATGTATTTCCCGGTAAACATGGGGATTTTCCAGCCAGCTATGTTAGTTTACCAAAAGGGTACCCTAAACAACCAGGGGCCCTTTTTTCATCCCCTCACCGTATCATTTTCCCGTTTTCTTCCTAAATTCGCTGCCTTGTTCTGCATAATGGCTTGAAATTCTTCGAAGTCAATGCGGCCGTCACGCGAGGTGTCGGCCTTTGCCAACGACTAAAAAAATTCATGGGTTTGGACTCCAACCACCACCCATCCGTGACTGGTGTTTCTTTGGGAAATTTTTTGGAGACCCTTACAACAGGGATGTTTTTTTTTACTTGGGAATACTTTGGAGTTGTGGATTTTTGGATCCTCCCCTTTTTTGATGTTTTGTTTGGTTTTATCATCTCTTGATGTTTTTTTTCATTCATAATTTTTCAGGTTTCAGATTTTCTTGAAAAAAACGATCGCCAGCGAAGTGGATGCTTGAAAAAATGACCTTGGAAAACAAGAAAAACACCCAGATTCAATAGGTCAATAGGTGATCCAAGAGGGGTGACCAACTTCCGGAATCTCTGGAACGTCGCCGGGTTCGTCTAGCTTGCAGCCAAAATTCCTAAGGGGATCATCAAAATCACCAACGAAGAAATAAACCACTGTAAGTCAAGCCAACCATTAAAAACATGTTTTTTTTACCCAGATTTTGTTGATTTCATATGGGGGTTTCCGAAAATAGGGGTACCCCCAAATCATCCGTTTTAATAGGGTTTTTCCAGTATAAACCATCCATTTTGGGGTACCCCTATTTTTGGAAACACCCATATGATCCAATGTTCGTTTGGATTTGCAGCACAAGGTAACCCTCGGCCTCCTCAAAGAATTGCCGCATCTTGTCCACATGTGTCGCAACAGCTTTTTGCCTCGTTCGCAACATCACCTCGGCGGGAAATGGGACCATGTGCAGAGTTGGTCATGTCAATGGTGGAAAATGGTACCAAGCAGCCAATTTCGCAGATTGGGTTTGTCTTCTGGTTGGTGGTTTCAACCCACCCCTTTGAAAAATATGCTTGTCAAATTGGATCATTTCCCCAGGTAGGGGTGAACATATAAAATATGTGAAACCACCACCTAGAATAGGATACATCAACATGCAGTTGATCACAGATCATGATTGTATAGGTTTGTTGTCAAAAAAAATCATCAGCCACTTTACACAACATGGACCCGTCATCCAGGAATTATTTGTGGGTCTTGGGGGGTATGGATACAACAACAAGAAACCCAGGATCTCCAATCCTGGAAGATCGTTGTTGTGAAAAATAAAAACTTCGGATCATCATCGATTTCCGGAATCCAATGGGAAAATACCACAGGCCGCCAACCATTCTCACCTTGCGACTCCCAACAAAAATGTCCTTCAAAACACTCCCCCATTACACCCCTGAAGTTTTTGAGATGCTTCACCTCAACATTTTTTCTCCGGAATTTTTGGAGATTCCCTTTTAAGGAAAAGCATCATTTTCAGGTGAACGACATTAGACTTGGAAGGGTATGGTTGGTGTTTTTGTTGAAAACAATCCAGTTCATGGGTGTCAACCCTTGGGTTTTGCTTCACCAAAAAAACGGGGGCGTCCAAGAAACCAAATCATCAGCTTGGGCTACCTTAAAGGTCTCTTGCATCAGCACACCGTTGATGACCTTTGTTCGTTTGTTGCGCAATTGACGGATGAAAACACAGGGAGGCAACGAGTTAAACCCCACATCTACAACAATGAAGGGAAGTTCTCCTGCAATAAAAACACAAGGAGCTTCTTGAAGTATAAACATATCTGTTTCAAAATGCAGTGGTTTTTGGGTTGCACATAGTTTTTGAATTGCTGAGGTTTGCTGATATCTTCATACTCCAATTTGCGAAATTGTTGATATCTGTTGATATATTTGCTCAAATTCTGATATTCCAATAAAATTTTGTTTCAAAAACATCGTCCTTTGGCTGAACACTTGGACTTACACAAGATCCCCAACGTTTCGACGGTTGTTGCGTAGCTAAAGACCGTGCAGTACCACGTTCAAGGAACGTTAAGCATCTCAGACATGACTGGCCGTGTTGCATAGGATCAACAGCAAGAGATATATAAGTCCATCTTAAAGACAAAGAAAAACAAGAGCAAACTTCCATTTTGTTGGTCGTAGTAGAACCATACAGGAATATAGAACACATCACCCAAATTTACAATTCTTATCTTGTTGTTTTTTCGGGGATGGTCCGATTTCATATTTTAAAGTCTTCCAGGATGGTTGTAAAAAACATGACTCTCAGTTTGCCATCAGCTGCCTTCGCTTAGGATATAAAAGAAACCTTTTGGGAGCTAATCCTCCCAACAACAAGGGACTGACAGCTTTTTTGGTTCATCCAAGAAAGAACTAGCATTTTGGGGTTCTCGAGTTCTCTTAAAGTTCCCGCCCCCTCAATTATCATATAACCAATTGGTGCTACACTTTAAGTGATTGTGTATTTTGAGGACCCGGATGCTCCCTATCTTAGGCTTGGAATTGCGACTCTTGGATGCTTGGAAAAAAAGGTCCAAACATATTCCTCAAATAGTCGGTCTAATGGTGATTTACCATGGTACCAAGTAAACAATCGCCTTAAACCAAAAATCCAAGAATTTCTACCGAGATTTTTTGATGCTCAAAATCTGAGACCGCGTCCTGGCAGCTACTCCCCATCCACACAAACCATTCGCGGGTACAAAAAAAGTGACGCCAATGACGGCGAAACCCACGGTGAGTTTGTGCATGATGCAAAAGACCATACACCTTGGGGTAGTTTCGTTTGTGCGATTTTTTTGGGGGATACCCTCCCTGAAACTAACATATCCCCTGAAAATAGACCCCTGGAAAAGGAGATTCCCATTGAAAACCATCATTTTCAGAGGCTATGTTGGTTTTAGGGAGTGTAAGGATTGATCTTTTAAGAAACCTACCTTGGATTTTTTCGCTCTCCCCAATATCCAGCTAGCAAAATGAAGGGTGAAAAAGTATGAAACCAATTACTAGGCAAACCTAAGTTGACAACTTTTGGTGTATATTTATCATTTAAAAAAATACTACATCAACCCAAAAGAGGCCGGCGAACTTCAAGGGAATACCTGTTTGCTGTGCCATACTTTGGTTCAACAACAGCTTTCCTAGCCATCTCTTCTTCATTTACTCCCCCGCGACTTCGGGCCCGCTTCGAAGAACGTCACCCCTTTTGCGTTCCAACTGTGGAAGAATCGTGAAGTCATATGTTGAGAATGTGCCTAAACTAACTCCCAAAACCCAGTAGGCAATTTGAATCAGTGTCAACTGCTTGTGGATCATCAGTGGATTGTACTTCACACGACATTTTGACACTGAAACTTCGCCCAACTATTCTGATGCTTAGGATGAAGGGTACTTTCATCCCTCCCAGAACATGAAACAAAAAAAACACACCGCCAAATCCCAATTGCTCATTGACCTACCCACAAAGTCGGCGAATGACAATGTGACGATGTGTAAAAGAAAGGGTAGTTTCTGTTTTTTTTTCATCTCAACCAAAGATGTCCAGCCATCGACCCAAACTGCTTGTGTTTTCCGATCCATGGATGGTTGGTGGACTGTTGACTTCCAAGGGGCTAAATTCAATGACGCAAGATGCAATCTCTAGTTGGTGGTTGAACCAACCCATTTGAAAAATATGCTCGTCAAAATGGGGATCATCTTCCCCAAGTTTAGGGGTGAAAGTTCCAAAAAAATGTTTTGAGTTGCCACCGCTCAGATTTCCAACACACATCATTTGTTGTATCTACACTCCCTGAAACTAACATAGAACCTAAAAATGATGGTTTCCAATAGGAATCTCCTTTTCAAAGGGGTTATTTTCAGGTGAACCATGTTAGTTTCAGGGAGGGTATGTTTTGTTCATCTTTTTGGCGTACGGACATTTTTCACACCAAACTCACAACCAAAATCAGCTGCCAAGGAACCATTCATTGACCTTCTCTACCTGCAGGTGAACCCAGAAAACAGTTGACTAAGTTGACATCTGATTTGAGTTATTTTTTCATCATTTTGCTAGTTGGTGGTTTTTCACCAATCCCATCTGAAAAATATGCTCGTCAAAATGGGAATCATTTCCCCAAGTTTAGGGGGTGAACGTTAAAAAATATTTGAAACCACCACCAAGCAACTGATTTGAGGTTTTTTTCTCCATCTTTTTGTTAAAAATGGCTTCTTTCCACCAAAAATCAGGGGAACTTTCCAAGTATCGAAAAGTAGAATTGCCAAAAATCATCCATTCAAGTGGTCATATGCGGTGATAAAATTTTTGCATTTTTTTCAATTAATCCCACCCCCTCCACATCCCCATCCTTTCCCTCCACCAAAACCCTATGCCCAAGTGGCCATGATTCGTGTCGGTACGGCGAAATTGGCCAAGGTCAATTCGAAGAAGGTCAGTAAGGAACGTGTGAAGGTACCAAAATATTCGAAGATCTGCGGTGTCAACGTTGTGGGTCCATTTTTTTGGAGTTTTCTTGGGGGGTTGGAAAAAAACAACGCACACAACGAAGTAACAGCTGACCTGGTTGCTAGTTGGGTGTTGTGCTTGCATGGCACCAGGTTGATTCAGTTGATATTTTTGTTGGGTCAAGAGTTGACAACCAATTGATTTTGGTTTGCAGCAGAAAGCGGAACATTTCAAAAAAAACACACAATAGATTTTGGGCAAACATAGTAGTCCCATGACTCCATGGTATTTTTGAAGGAAGCTAATGGATTTCAGGGCCACAAGGTCATGGGAGAAGGTGGGATCTTTACTTCATAGTAAACTGGTGATCTGGTGATGCTTGTCCATCAACCAGGCCTTTGGCTGAGACCCTTTGGGATGTGATGGCAGTGAAACACGGTTGAGGGGCTCAAATAGGGAACTTGTAATCTTACAACATGTGCTACAAAACACCCTACTGTTTTTTTCTACAAAAAACCCTACCCTCCAGGAAATTAACATATCCCACCTGGGGAAAAGGAAAATCATCTTCAAATATGCATTATGAGGGGGATATGTTAATTCCCTGGAGGGTATTTATGATACAATTCTAAGACAAGTTATCTGATGGATCCTGCGATCATTTTGATTGTTTTCCATGTTTTCCGCCAGTTTTTTCTCGGAGTCCAACGTGTTTTGAGGATATTCTAGGCAGATCCCCTCACGCAGCTGGACATGTTTTTTTTGCATACAAACAGGCAAACGACTCAAACGAGGTCATCAATAGTAACTACTACGCCCCGAAAATTAACCAACGTCGCCTAAACAGGTGCCATTTCAAAAGGAACGATTCTTCAGGAAATATGTTTGTTTTTTGGTGAGTAAACCTTGTTACAAAACTTCTTCCAATCCTACCCCAAAAGATAGCAATATTTTTTTCATGAGCCCTAGAGTGTGATGTAGGTCTACTATCGCAAATGACTTCTGGTGCAATGTGGTGTCCACCAACCCCCAAAAATCACATGTCAGTTTTACTGGTTCTGAAATTTTTTCAGACGCTCCTGGATCTATCTCATTGACTCCATCTTTCCATGGAATGTCTTTTTCATTACACATTCCTCCGGAAAAACCTATCCTTGATGGTATACTCCTGGGGGGAAACACCAAGACCTTAAAAACTGAGGTCTTTCTTTTCTGAAAAGACCATCTATCTTTGCAGTTTATTTCATCAAGCATTTTTCAGGAGGACTAGTCTTTCAATGGTCAGCTTGACTGAAAAACGGGGTATATTAGCACAACTACCCTGAACTAACAGCTCGCACCTGAAAATTGATGGTTGGAAGACTACCTTCCTTTTGGGATTTCAAGATAGTTCGAGTGCTACTCCCCTGAAAACTACCATGTCCCCTCCTGAAAATCAATGGTTGGAACACGTATTCCCTACTGAGATAGTCCCTTTTAGGGGACATTCGTTCGTTTTGCGGGGGTTTTCAATGTTCATTTCACGGAGGGCGTAGATTTCTTGCGATGATCTAACCCTGTCCCTTTGGTCCCTTTCGTCCCTTTCTCTTTGGCCCCGAGCCATATTTTTATCTTCGATGCTAACGCCATCATCCTGGCATGTAAGAAAACGGTAGACTTGTCAGAGCTTAAACAAAAACCCACATGAATAATGCCAGGAAAGGTCGCTGGGCAAATTACTCTAATTCTCTCCAATTGCTAAACCTGAAAGTGTTCAGAAAAAATTCAGGGCACATAATGCCTCACTTTTTACCACCATTTGGGTGCGAGAAAACAAGCGGGAACTGGTAACATTTGCCCAGAAAGGCGGCCTTCCGACCTCCAAGTTTTGAAACTGCAATGTACCAGGGAAATCTTCATTACACAATCGATTGTAGATGGTGAAATGGGTGTTTCCTTAAATGGTGGTACCCCCAAATCATCCATTTTAATAGGGTTTTCCAATATAAACCATCCATTTTGGGGTACCCCTTTTTTGGAAACACCCAAATAGCTTCCAGTTTTTTTTTTGAAGTCCCTAAAACAGTGTGGGTATTTTTTTTTGATCAGGAAACTTCCCTATCCATTTCCAAGAATCATACCCTGAATTTATGGCTCACACTCAACTCAGGAAGGATCAAGTCAACTAGTTGAGTTTGATCTTGTTTATTCCATGATCTGGGTTCACTATCATTCGAATCTCCGAAAGATGACGTTTCAAGCACCCCCAACGAAAGGGAGGTACAGCAAAACCCCTTACGATTGACAGGAATTGCTATACATCCCGAGGTTTGCGATGGAAACTTTCGGGTGATTTTTTTCATCATTAAAAAAGGTGGTTTTGAAAACATCTTGCACTTCAAAGCAGGTAAACCACCATTTTCCCCCAATTTTCCACGGTAAAAAACAGATTTGAACACGTCAAGTTCCGTGATGAGAGTTCCGTGGAAGCAGGGGTGACATGTAAGATTGAACCAACCCACTTGCCTCAAAGTAGAAGTAGAAGAGTGATTGTTGGACCAAGAGTGCGAGAAGCCTGGGAGATTTCCACACCCAGCTGATGATACCCATCGTGAAACCCAAAATGCCAGGATGCATTTTTTCGTCGGCATTGTTGGAGGCGGGAAGGAAGCAGAAGGAAGAAAAAAAACAGCACAAGTAAAGAGATCACCCAAAAACTAGGCACCAAAAATGCTTCATTTTAATTGGAACGCTCGAACTTCTTAGACCTTTTATTTAAGTGTGGGACCCCCACAGTGTACAAAAATACACATACGTCCATACATACAAAGAAGTATGGACCTCAACATGTATGACTCCTCCAAACAATCACATTTGACATGTTTCCAAAATATCAATTTTTTCCTCGCCAAAATTGGAGGTGAGACCCAGATTTCCACACCCTTGACATCCGATTGGAAAATTTGTCCTAAACTTTCACCCGAGGCGTCTCAAAAACAACAACTGCTCTTTCCCGCCGAGAAACATATGCACCAAGAAGAGCACAGTAGAAGTCCAGGCCAAAATTCCGAAGCTTCCTGCTGAAGCTACAAGATGGGAAGATACTACAGGAAGCCGGTCGGCCTTAGCAATGGGAGGGAGCTACGAGGGCGCTATAAATGGCCGAGTTATCCCATGGGTTTGCCCTGGGGTTATGTTTCACCCTGTTTAAGTGGACTATTATGGGGCCCCCTACGAAAATAACTGGTGAAAAAGGGGCCCAACTTTTTTTCTAAAAGAAACAGGAACAAAAACCAAACGTTGCAATGATGAATGGTTTTGGTCTTCTTTCTGCGATCTAAGTCCTCGATTGATTAATGGTGCCCCCACCCCCGGGGAAAAAAGGAAGAGATGTAAACTTTTTCTGAAGAGAGTTTTTCTAGTTGGCTTGGAGCTAGTTTCCCTATTTTCTATAGAACAAGGAACCCTTTCATTCTTGGAAAAAAAACCCTTGGCAAACATATTGCCCCAAAAAAGGTGGTTTTTTCATGGTGATTCCAGCTGGTGGTTGAGATACTCTGAAAATTTGTTGGCAAATTGGAATCCATAATTTGTGAAGGTATGAGGTAAAAAAAATGACAATTTAAACTCACTCACCGAATGGAACCCTGAAATAAAAGTTTGAACTTTATTTTCCTTACTAAATATGTAATCCCAAAAAGTTTAAAGTTTAGCCATTGGCCAAGTAAGTAAATCTTTGAGAACGTTGCAAAAACCACCTAGTTATGTAGTAGACTGTAATGGCAGATTTTTCAGGTTCTTGGTAAAAAGTGGGATAGGTAGCATATAATCACCACAATTGGCAGTAAAACTGCTTATACACCAGGTATATATTCGCTTCGTTTGGGGATTATAAATCCCTACCACCTGGTGCCAGAACCAGAATAATTCTATGAATATAGAACTGGCCACACAGAGTGGTTACCTGAGTTTTACCCTGTGTATTTCGGGCTTGGACTGCTTTGGGTTATGTCAAGAAAAGAAACCACTAACTTCAAGGGGTTTTGTGCAAGGGTTCAGGTCACCCTTTAGCCAACAAAAACATCACTTTAGCCAACAAAAAAGGTTGAACAACAAGTCGTGCTACATCAGACTTTTCTTTTTGAAAAGGGGTTGTGTGTGAAATGTGTATTACCAAATTATGACCTCGATGACCACAGATTGGAAGAGTTGTCCTCGTATGGCCGTTGTCATCATGAACCTCAGCAAGTCGGAATTCATCTCTGATGGACCCCCAACAATTTCAGTGGAGATTCCGACCCCTTCCAGAAACAATTACTAGTTGGTGGTTGAACCAACCCATCTGAAAAATCTGAGTCAAAATGGGTTCATCTTCCCCAACTTTCGGGTTGAAAACAAAAAATATTTGAGTTGCCACCACCCAAATGACATTTTGTTGCTTACGTGACGTTTGAAACCCTTTTGGTGGATGAAGAATCTAAAGATCAAACACCTGCAAGCTATATCAACCCGGCTGAGGTGTTTTCTTTGGGTTGTTGGAACCTCGGCAGCTGTTTTTGTGCCAAGCAACAAATGATCAAATTGCTGAATACGTCGAACCTTAGCAAGTTGTGGGGGCAACAAAATCTCGTCTCCGTTTTTGAAACGACGAGGGTTTTTTACAACAGCCCAAAAAACGGATTCATGGGACGAATTTGTATATTTACTTACACGGATTTTTATATGATTTTTTTGGTATTCATGTTGGTAAATAATGGTAAATATACCACAGATGGATGGTATAGGAACATGTCAATCAAACTCCCAAAGTCAACTCGACTGGGGTCTTTGGATTTAGGGTCTTCAGGCGCATGACTTCCGTCAGATCAAAACAGCCGAGCTCGCGACGAGTTTCAGCAAACGCATCAGTCGGAACATCCGGAAGAGCCTTAAGACTTGGCTATTCCTCAGTGTCTGCGGGTTGGTGCCAAGATTTTCACGGTTGGAATTTAGGATCCATAAGGATCAATGGGTTGTTCTCACCTACCAAAAAAAACATGGGAGATATTGGGGTTATAATCCAAGTGATCCTAAACTTTTATATTGGGACATCCAAATGGGTGTTGGTTGATTAGCCTAGGGGAGTTCAGGGCTCTTTTTGAACGAACGACAGCCAAACCAAACCACCCTATGTTTTTTGCACATCCACACCCAAGGACAAGAAATTTGTAATCCCCACAATGTCCTCCTCGTGGTTTTTCCAATGGTTTTTCCGTGGATGTGGATGGCACGTTTTACCAAAAATCCCAAGGTATTTTTCCGTGACCTTTCGTATGAAGAAAAGTCCATGGTTAAAACATTGGGTCCAAGTTGGGACATCCAACTCCAAAAATAAAAACATCCTCTGATACACCGTGAACCACCCGTCGGTTGAAAAAACCCATACCCCCCCGAAAACTAACATGGAACCGGAAAATGATGGTTGTTAGTAGGAATCTCCTCTTCCAGGGATTCATTTTCAGGTTCCATGTTAGTTTTCGGGGGTGTAATGGTTAAAAAAACAACACAACGTCATATATTCTGCGATTTGCTACGGTTCAATGCTTGGAAAGAGTACAACATATTCTATGACAAATCCAAATATTTCAGGATGATCCACCATTTGCACCCAAAATGTTCGGTTTTTTTTTGCGGATGACCAGCAATTTTTTGTTACCAACAACAACGGATCGGGGCCCAAGTTACACTGGAATGGCTTGTCCCATGACCTGCGGCGCAACAAAAACCAACCAATTCCAAGCGAAAGGAAAAACTTGCATATTCTCACCAACATGCTTTTCATTTTTTAGAGTATGTTCTGCCATTTGTTTGATCCAATCGACAAGAATGATTTTTAGCAATTCTGATGTTCCTGCGAGGCACCAACCAGAAATGACCAAAAAACACCGCCTTGCGTGAGATCTGCCATGAGAATCTGCTAGCAAAAAAATTGGATGTGTGGTGCACAAACCTTGGACAAAAACCGAGTCTCACCTACCCTGTGATTTTGAGGATTCTGGGGTTCGTAAACGCTCCTCATTTAGTAGGAAAATGCATTTCCCTGGCGGCCCAAATCGCTCCCCCAATATCACAGGATAATCAACGTTGCCACCCCCCAAAAACGGCGCCTTGGAAATCAACCACGTGCCAACAATGATCGTGTCGATCCAATTCCAAGCATCACAACCTGAGTCGATGGAAAAACACAAAAAAATAGAACTGTTTTTCAATGGATGCGAATGGTGAAACACCTAATGTGAAATGACCCTTTTAAGGGAATTTGTGAAGTGATCTCAACCTGGAACTCCAAACTTTCTATTGGATGGAAATGGTGAGACACACCTTTTCCATGGTAAAGATTTGGGAATCATCATCCAATTGAACCAACTATTTGCAAATGGAGGACCTTCCCAAAAACTAGAAAAATCAAATTTGCAATATGTTTTAATTAGAAATGGAATAGAACAAAAGCAAGCAGCAAAACCAAAATCTTGCCAAAAACTAAAAAAAATATGTCTTCAATACCTCTTTTTAAGGCTCTTTTCAGACAAAAAGCAACCAACAAAACCAAGACCTTGCCAAAAGCTGGAAAAACAGTTTTGCAACGCCTTTTGAATTTATTTTCCTAGAAAACAGCAACCAGCAAAATCAAGATTTTCCCAAAACCAACAAATAAATCAGTATGTCAATACTTTCTTACTTAGAGTTTTATGAGAAAAAACAACCAGTAAAACTAAGATCGTGCCCAAAACAAACGGTGCACAGATAGAATGCGCAACGAGGTATACAAATAGAATATTTTGCTTTTTCGAGCGCTTTTCATCGCTATATACATCAAATCCACAGATAGAAAATTGCTTCTCCAAAACCATGAAAAACTATTTTTCGAAAGCTTTTCATCGCTATTTACAGCGGACTGGGATTGAATACGTTTTCAAAGATTTTAGATATACGGTTAATCCTTATCTTAAGAAACCTGATTAGATAAGAAACTAGAGTCTCGAGCAGGAGCTTTGTAAATTACTGAGACTCTGGACCGAGAAAAGGAACTTGCTCATGAATATGGACGTAATACATATAGATAAAGAAAGTTCAAAACGTCCTGCAGCCAATTCCTATCGCCAAGTCCAATCATCATATGAGCTAGGGAAAATTGGTGAGAAAGATAAAGATGTAATTACTTGTTTTAAGGAAAATGCCTCTCCCCTGCCAAGTCCTCCAAGGATCTGCATGTCAGTGAGAGGTTACGACCCTTTCACCGCTTTGGCGGAATACAAAGGTATTTCCCAAAGCGCTGAAGGAGGTGAATCACATCACATTAGCGTTGTATGGGCCGCAGCGCCAAAGCGAAGACATCTAAT
This sequence comes from Breviolum minutum Mf 1.05b.01, assembly GCA_000507305.1. Taxonomy (NCBI): domain Eukaryota; class Dinophyceae; order Suessiales; family Symbiodiniaceae; genus Breviolum; species Breviolum minutum. The sequence goes on from DF239365.1 coordinate 86,595, forward strand.
CTTTTTTTGCTCAATGTAGCGCTTGTCACTCACCCACAATACTTTACAATTTGCATCCAGCCAGCGTTTTCTGGCCCACGTCGCATCCTCATCCATGGAACACACAACAGGCTGCACCGCCTCCGGCGGCCCGACCAGGACACGCCGCCATCCCATGATAAAGTCGCTGCCGTTGACATTGTCAAGAACTAAATGCGAGTGGGTCCGATGGTCCCACCCTTGGATGTTCAAATCTTGACCATCGCCCAGTCGACTTTGAGGGGCTTAGAGCCAAAGACATCAGACATGGCATACATTCCCATCTCTTCCCACACATCGATGCCGACCGCCTTTGCAGCTGCTTTCAAGCGGCTGAAAACAACCTTTCCCCCCTCCACCGGGAAGGTGCTGGACAGCAGCCCCACAACGAGCAAAGCCTGCGAGCAAAACACAATGTTGTCAGATGCAACAATCATCAGACACTAAACACCATAGCAGCTCTCTTCCAAGCCACTTTCAATGCAAAACAGCCATACATCACATGCAAGCTTCAATCACATCTCTCTCTCTTGCCGAAGAATCTGCAAAAAGATGCTGTCTGTCACTGCTCACCGCTTTACTCTCTGGTGATCAGGCACTGCATTTCCTGCAGCATGACGGGCTTGGTCGGCCATTCTCGCGCAATCTGCATGGACCAATCGGACGGGGAAAAATCTTCAGGCAGTGGATCGGCTCTGGCAAAAATCCGTGACAAAACATGGAGAGTGACGATTGATGAAAAAAGGCAAGGTCAAGCTGATCATTTTTCTCATTGTGGTTTTTAGAACCAATTGTGCGGAGGAGCTTCTGTCTAGGCGTTCTGCACTGTGAAGAATCTGGCCATCCTCTTTTCCGCAAACTGCATGGAGGGGTCGATGCGTTGGAACGCCTGTAACGGACAGCGGTGCCAAAGTTTGCGGCCTCCGCTTCCGGCTGCCATATTGGACTGAGAACTGTGCGGAGTTGAGTTCGCGGATAAACGCGATGACTCCAGCGGCTTCGGTAAAACCACCAAATATCCGTGGGGGATGCATGGTATTGTTTTTTCCGTTAAACGCCGTCTTTTGGCCTTTGGCCCTGCCGGGGGTGGCATTACATCTTCTACTTCTTCTGAGTAGGTTCCAAACCTGGCAGGGGAAAAATCTGACTGCCTACACTATCTGGATAGTTCCCAGTTGCACGGCAGCCTGTGATGGGAACCGCATGAAGTATCCCCTTTTCAGAAACTGTCCTCTTACACTGAGCTTAAGATCACAAAACCTGTCACACCATTACCCCATGCATGTGTAGATACTTGGTATTTACAAGTACATCAAGAAATACCTATTTTCGATGCAGACCTGTCGGGCCGTATAGCAACGCAACAGGATGCCCCACAAAAGACAGGAAAAATTCCCGGAAAACCAGTGTATTACATCATGGGAGTACCTTCTTTCAGCTCGGGGAAAGGAGGTTTAAGGGCCCAGATGAATTATTGAACTCAGGTGGGCAGTTCCGTGGTTGCATTGCGCAGAGCAATGGGAACCGCATGAAGAATCATCCTTTCAGGCACTGTCTACCGCACTGCCTTACAAAATGCCTGAGGCCAAAAAAGACCAACACTTTCATTGCAAAAACACTTCTGGCCTCCAAAACAAAATAAACGAATGAAAAAACGGCACAGCACTGTTTTACAAAATGCCTGAAGCCAAAAAAACGAACACTTTCATTGAAAAAGCACTTCTGGCCTCCAAAACGCTGACAAAAAATCATACGAAAAAACGGAACGGCACAGCGCTGCCTTACAAAATGACTGATGCCAAAAGAACCAACACCTTCATTGCAAAAACAAATGTGGGCCCCAAAGCGCTACAAATTCCTACGAAATCTAAATAGAATAAACGCAACCAGCAAACCCAAGACCTTGCCAAAAGCTAGAAAAAACAATTTTCAAGTCTTTTTTAATTGGAAATTGAACAGAAAAAAAGCCACCTGCAAAACCAAGACTTTGTTTTGCCAAAAACTAGAAAGAATAATTTTGCATTACCTTTTTTTTTTTGATTTGAATAGAACAAAAGCAAGTGCCATAAACTAGAAAAATCAATTTTCAACACTTGAGGCCAAAAATTCATACGAAAACACGGTACCCGAGGCCGAGCTGTGGCCACAAACTGGCACCCCAAAGCGGCCGGTCTGTCGTAGATAAAATCTACGAGAGCTGTGCCGCCACCGCTCCTGTAGTAACAACCAACTTGGCTGCACCACAGCCCACGGCCCTCACAAACCAGTTCAACGCTGACTCCGCCGAGAACTTCCCCCCGCCCTCACTGCCACAAGCAGCTCCTCGTTGGGGTAGCCTGCCTGTCAGCCAACCATTCTTGAATAAACCACCATGACATCCGATTCACCATGAAGTCCCAAAGACTCCAGTGTCTGATCATCATCTGATAACAAAGTGTTGGCTGCCAGGAGTTGTACTTCGAGATTGAGATATTTGCGGTCTTCATTGCTATCTTCCTTTTTGTTCAAAAGCATTGTCTTCAGTTCTTTGACTGTGTTGGCTGGTATCACTTCAAGTGTCAGCACACAACCACCCAGGGCTTGACTTCCAAGGTAAATGTTGGCATGGCGGCACCTTTCTCACACGTTGCCTGCGGCAGCCTTTTTTTTGAGGGAATGCACGCCAAAAATTTGCTCCGCTTCGTGGAAAACCCACACATTGCAAGACCAAGCAACAAATATAAGTACCAATCTTCCTGCCTTCCTACCATACGTAATCACAGGTTTGGGCATGAAGAAAGTATGTACGGAACCAGTCTGAGCCAACAAATAACAACCATCAACAACTTACAATGACCAACAATAGCCACGACGACAGCAACAACAAGAAGAACAACAACAATATCAACATCAACGACGGGACCAGCTTACCTTTTGACGCACTTCTGAAGGTCAGATGAATGTGGCGTCGCTTTGGAGGTAAAGGCTTGAGATCGGTCGTCGTGGCTCGAGTTTTGACGCACGTTGAAAACGTGCCTTTTGCAGAGGTGTTTTGGCGCGCCGAAAACAACTATGGGCTTGTGCCCGGGCTCATCGCCAGCTTTGCGTAGCGCAACAACAAGTGTACAATTTTCATTTAAAATGAGAGTCGCCTTTTGTTCCAATTACAAACTGCACTGTGCCCCACAAACCGGCTGGTTTGTGTGTCCACTTGCTTGCAAAACTGAGCAACAGAATTGCTTGCCAAGAACACAAAGCTTAAAGACCACCTTGGGTTTGGCATCAAGGTCATTTGTGACATGGCAATGTTAAGCCGATCACTTGGGGACAATCACTTGGATGGCTAGCTTTTCAAAAAGGACTTCTAACACCTCATCAAACTGGCGTAAAAAATAACATATTTTTCGGGACACGCGAGTCAACTTCACTTGAACAGCTTCAGGGAAAAAATTCATCTGGGATTCGGATAGCTTGGAAATTCTAACTCTATAGAATTAACCCTATCACTTGCAATAAACTTACCATTCATGGTTTAGGACATCTGCGGAACCAACTAAACCACATTCTTTTTAAAAACCAATTCAGATGGCCCTTACAGAGTTGCTTCATATCGAAAAAAATGGTGACTCTTTGGTCCTCAAATTTCCCCAGTTTGGTCATTTTGTGGCAGGAGTCTCCAATCCAAAATGATGAACAATTAGGAAAAATACATCATGTGTGCCAGGGGTCTCACATGCCACTGCTTATTGGGGATAACTTCCACCTTGAATGTCGTGAATCCTAAGGTTGGAAAAATGGATTCATTTCCTTCTGAACGGACCTCCCTCGTTTGGGGACATTCGTTAAATTTTTCGGGGGGTAGGGACCCCTACTACAAACGACATGGAAAATTTTCATAGGACGTCACAGACCTTTGTGACTAGTTGTGACTTGACTTTTACCCGTTCACATTGCTGATGATCCAATCCTGTAAAAAAATGATGTAGAAAATCCATGAAGACATAGTCTAGTTGGTGGGTTTTCTCGCCACCCCCTTTGACAAACAAACGTTCAAATGGGTAGGAATCTTGCCCAACAGGTGAATGTCATAACCAACAAGTCCAAGTCGACCAAACAAATAGCCCCTTGATAGGGAATCCTTGCGACCCATGGATCATTCATTAGTAGACCAGCCACGAATTGTTTGGTCGACTACCGGAGAAAACATGAACATAGGATAACCATGATGAATCTACCTGCCAACCTCAACTGGGATGCAAGATTTGAAGCATCAACTCATCTTACTCAGCCATTTCGGACCATGAAATAAAGCTTTGTAAACTTTATATTTTTCCTATTAAATATGTAATACCCCAAAAGTTTAGTCGTCAGGTTGGAAAAATAGGCTGAGTCAGACTCTGACTTTAACTTTCCCTCTTAAACCCTCCTCAGATTTGCTGGTGAGCTTCGATTTTTTGTGGAAAAAAAACACATGTAAAAACAAGAAGTGCTCTAAGCCAAAATGTCGTGTCATTTTTCGAATGGTGATTAAAAAAAAGTCTCAACCCCTTGACAGGATATCCTGTCAAACAAGTTCATTGCGAGTTTCTTTTTTGGGTTCCCCAAGACCTACTGCTGGATCGCTCCCCCAAGGCCCGTGGCCCGGCCTCCAAGGTATAGATCACACCAAAGAAGAGCTCCAAAATATCGAAGACATCCTTCCCAAACAGAATGTTTCACCAGTTTTTTTTCGGAAAACAAGCAGTTGAGTGAAACCTGCTTGGTGGATTGGAATTGGTGCATTTTTTTTTTTGAACAAGTGGATTGTAACAGTGGTGTTTTGTCCAGAGATTTGACTCCAATTTGAGTTTAGTTTCACCATGGCCATTCCGGAAGGCTTCAATTAGAAGCTCAATAAGTCAAGGGTGAAGCAATCAGAAATTTCATGAATTGCCAACCAAACATGTCTAGAAACCACTAAATTCGTTCGCATCCCAAAGACAAACACCATCAAAACAGAAACACATCAACCCAAAAAAATCTGCGACACCACCCACCCAAACAAACAAACAGTAAGACAACGAAATTCCTTCAAATTCACTAACCCCCAACATCTTTTTCCCAAGAACAAATTTCAACAACGCCACCACCACAAAAAACACACATCCATCTTATCTGGGCAATTAATTATAATTCCTAAACCTGTATTAAGGTGATTTTGGGGGGATTCCCTTACTTTTCATCACCAGTTCGGCGATGAGATCCTGTGAGGTCGCTATAATTTGCCATCCCAAAAATCCGAATCTTCACCAAACAAAAACTAGTTGGTGGTTGAACCAACCCATCTGAAAAATATGCTTGTCCAATTGGATCATCTCCCCAAGGTTCGGGATGAACAAAAAAATATATTTGAGTTGCCACCAACCAGAGTTTTTTGAGGGATGGACATGGTGATTTCCAACCATTTTTTATGTAATTTAGCAATGATCTGGGAACCATCATCCAGTCTCAACTCAATCAATCACCACCAGATCAAATTCATCAAAAATCCACAGCTTCGAAACCAACAAAAAAATCTCCCCAGAAAAATCCCTGGCCTCTGCACCGGGCCATAGATTGTCTTGTGGCGTTGCACCTTTGAATCCTAAAACTCCTTCCAAGGTTAGACCTACAAAAGGAGCGGCTGTTGGCGAAGGGAAGGTAGAGTTCCATTTCGTTTCCGGTTGTCGTTGTCGTTGTCGTCGTTGTTGTTGTTGTTGTTGTTGTTGTTGTTGCTGTTGTTTTGGTGAACACGTTCGTGAAGATTTTCAGGAGACATATTTTTTGTACCATCTGCAAAAAATCACCAAAAGACAAAAACTCCGAAGCCCAGATTTTTAGAGATGAATGGGCTGAAATGTTTTCCGTTAATTTCCAACCAAATGCTTATGTTTTTTCCAAGCCACTTTGGTTGATCATCCATCTGCTTGAAACGCGTGTTTTTTTTTTGGTTATTTCAAAAAGTAGATCTGGTTGGTGGTTGAACCAACCCATTTGAAAAATATGCTTGTCAAAGTGGATCATTTCCCCAATTTTAGGGGTGAAAATAAAAAATATTTGAAACCACCACCGAGAGATGGCTGTTTCAGGTTCCAGGTATGCTTTAACAAAAACATGGTGGTTGAACTAAAGATAGTGCGAGTAAAAACCTTCCCGCATTTCGCTGGGAGTTTCATGACACATCACAAATAAAGAGATCTTGAAGCATGATGGAAGAAATCCCAAACAACCACCTGGGATGGTGCTAAAACCTTGCAAATAAATCGGATAAACTACCAACCTCAAATTGGTGAACGCCGGATTTCTGAACCATCAACAGTTGTGTCAAAAAATGAAGGTTTTTTTGTTGAGATCCCCTCAGCCTAAAACTTGAAACTCCAGGTAGCATCGAAGGGAGAAAACTAACCCGAAAAAAAACACCTATTGGGATGTCCATGGTACTTAGTGACTAACTACTGTTGATGGAAGAAATCCTGCACCAGTTGATAGGTAGCTTATCCCGTTATTTACAAAGTTTTTTACATCCCAGGTGGTGCAGGATTTCAGCCATCAACAGCAGTAAATACATTATAATCCCGATAAGTAGGTTGCAAGTTCTGTACGTAGGTGAAGTATACGTATAAATCAACAAAAACTAACGATCGTGAAAACGATCATGTCAACCAGGACACCCTTCCTAGTTATAAATGAAGTGAGAACCCCTGGAAAGTTGGCCGAAAAAATGAGTATATAAGTGTTTCTTTTTTTCCACCCCTATAAGTGGAGCTATTTCCCCCTACTTCTAACGGTTTTTTTTTTGGGCCCATCGGCCGTATGAAGCACCTCCACCCAACAAAAAATCACCACTTGGCCGTTTTTGGCCGGTAATTTTCGCGGGCTTCACCTCGATATTGTGCTTCCATGGCAAAGACGATGGTGTTCACAAAGATCACCTGAGCCAAGGTGCAGAAAAGCCTTGTGATGAAATTCCGTAAAAAAATACTGTCAGAGTGGTTCATACCATCCCTTACAAAACGGCAAATAACCAGGGAACCCTGGTTACTGCGATTTTTTTCCGGTCTTTCGCAGTTGTTTTCAACCAACCCGTGGAATTCCCGATGAGGTAAAAAGATCCAACCAAAGATGGTTGTAGTTGCATTCTAAGGCCTAAAAATTTTTAGGGTTGGAAGGGTTTATGGAACCACCCCCCCCCACCCAGGATGCCAGTAACAGACGCAGAAAGCGTGAGCTAAGTCAGGAGATAACCACGCAAAGTCAGTAGAAAGCGGGTGCACATGTTTCCACATCGCATGCTCTCGCTCATTCCTGCGTCGCCTGGATGGAGCAGAACCCATAGAGACCAAGACAGACTGGCAACGAGCCCGACAGTTGCAGGCGATGCTGAGCTTCCTGTGGCTCCTCCACTCGTTATGGTGTTTGCGGCCACATGAGATGGAGATCCAGAGTCTGCCAAAGGAACGAAATCATTGGGCAAAACGAAATCTGGGTTCTGAGCCAGAAATTTTTGGGTTGTCTCCATCTCGCATCGTAATGGTCACGGCCATTGTACAAAATGTGGGATTTGTTCAGCGCCAGTACCAGTCACCAAAAAGGAATATTCCAGTTTTAGTCGGGAAAAAATTCCCAAGCTAAACCTTCATATGTGACTGGCATCAGTGGGGGGGTAGACCGAAGGAATGGATCATAAAAATCCCTTTTTTCCATTAGATGTAACTCGGCACAACCCTGGCATGATTCGTCTCGAACTTTGAGGACAATTTTAGATCTCCAATTTCCCCCTGAAGTTGAAGGAATGGTTCACCTGAAAATGGATGTTGGAGATTCCCAATTCTTTTTGGACACCGAATCATCTCGAAGGTGAACCATTCGTTGCAAACTTTGGGGGGGGTATATCATTGCTAAACCTGAAGCGTTCGGGCAGGTCATTTACCTTACTATTTCATCCTCATTTGGGATCAATTCGCAGCTCAGGTTGCGATTGAAACTTGGACGAACAGCTCTACTTGTTAGGGCTGACCATTATTAACCATTTGATCATCCGAGAGGCCTTCATATCCGAGTTTCAGATGGGTGAATTTCCCTTCCAAAAAAACAACGTCTGCGAACCTAAAAGGGTCCTGGAATCATAATTAGTAGGGATTCCACCATCATTTTTCAGTGTCTCGGAAAGAAGTCTGAACCTTACAACCCCCGAAAACTAACGAATGTCCCGAGAAAAGGGGCCAGTTTAAAAGGAAATAAAACATCTTCCAACCAACAATTTTCAGCAAATATGTGGATGTTTCCAAAAATAGTGTTTTTTCCCCCCAAATCATCCATTAAAAAAAATAGGGTTTTACATTATAAATCATCCATTTCGGGGCCCACCCCTATTTTTGGAAACACCCATTTGTTAGGTTTTCAGGGGCGGTAATATTTGGGCTTCCGGATTTCCAACTGTTGACATGCTGGTCCAAGTGACCATTAAGGATGGCAAATGGTCATTCCTCGTTGGACCTTATCCCCATTTTAGGGGGGGGACTTTTACCACACCTACCTTGGTTTTTTGGAGATATTTTTTTTTTCCATTTACGACCTATACTTACTAACCAGCAGGGAACAAAAATCCCAGCCAAAAATTCCAAGGCACTGTGCACATGACCACATCGAAACAAGGATGTCGCAAGATTCTGGCCATAACCTTGGGGAGCAACAAAAAGATGGTGGACAAAAACGGTGCAAGTCTGATGTCTTTTTGCGAAGATGTTTTTTGTTGGTTGTATGCTGTCCCTCCTGTGGCGTTTTTATTTGGTAAGTACAGCCCGGAAGAAAGGTTGGTGTTGAATTTCTTTGTTTTGGGAGGGAGGGTAAAGAAAAGGAGGGAAGAATTTCGTAGATTAACAACGAATTATCTAAAAAGTCTTTTTTGGGGGGCAAGAGTTTTGATTCTTGAATATGTCTACTATGACTACACAAATGAATACACAAGACTGTTTCAAAAATGACCCATCAGTTCTTTTTCTTCAACATCACCTTGTCATGTCTTCTCTCCAACATTCCATCATCATCTTTCCAAGAATTCTCCAACAGGACCCACTGAACGGACCCCTAAGCCTGAGTATCTAATATCTCTAGCACCTTACTTAGGGGTCCGTTGGTAAGGTCCCATTCAATTTTTCATGGAATCTTCCTATCAACGTTTCTTTCCTATCAACATACCACGTCACCATCCCCCTCTCCAAAACACAGGCCTCACCCTCCGGCGGAAAAAACAAGGAAAAAAAATCCCTCAACCTACTTGGAGGATCCATCTCAGTTAGTAAAGTAGTTCGTAATTCATTTAAACAACCATAAAAAAAGGTACTAACCATCACCATCACCTATGGCCATTATGAAAACCACGTATCCTCCAAAGTCATGTCATGGGATGATGAATTTTCTCCAAAGTCGGTAGGAGGACCTCTCCTCCTTTTGTGCCCCAAGAAACGGCGGTGGAGAAATGAGGTTGAGAATCTGCATTCATAAATGCCAATCCCAGAGGCCTCAAAACCGACGAATCCGACATCGACGATGAGGCCGAAAGGCTTCGGTTGGATGATGGGATGACAAGGACTTCTGGGAAGATTTTTTGTTTGTTTCGGTTAGAGACGATGTTTTAATTGTATATTCTATGGGACTTGGGAGTTGGTTTCTGTTGTTTCTTTGAATCTGTTGATTTGGTATGGGTGATCCCTTCATTCTATCATGGGCTAAAAGTCACCCTGGAGGTACTTTCAGGCGCGGGAAGTTGCTTCACCCTCGAAGTCGTTGAACCCCAATTCTTTTTGAAAAAAATGGTGGACTTCCTTTTGGATGATGATAAACCCTTACTATTCAAAAAAAGTGGTCTCTTTTTAAAATCTAAGATATTTTGCAATGGATAGTATTAAGCGTACATCGTATATCATATGTACTACATACTACGAGACTACACGCATGTATATGCATACATGTATCTGTATATGTGAAAAAATATCTCTAGTTGGTGGTTCCAACCCCTTTGAAAAATATGCTCGTCAAATTGGGTTCATCTTCCCATTTTGTAGGTTAGTGAACATTAAAGAAATATTTGAAATCCTTCCTACAAGCCTGCCGTTTCGGTGTATTGTTTTTTTTGGACATCATCCAAGAAATCTCCAACAGGACCCACTGAAGGGACTCCTAAACCTGAGTATCTAATAGCTCTAGCAACTTACTTAGGGGTCCGTTGGTAAGGTCCCATTCAATTTTTCATTGACATCAACAAGGCCGCCGAGTATCTTCTGATTTTTGGTGATCTTGCTGGAATAGTCCGCATAGTGTTCAAGCCTCGGAGGTCACCATGGCTGCGCCAAGGGGTGGATTTTTCGAATCCCCAGATAACTGGGATAGTAAATTCCTGGTTGTTTAACAGGGATCCTTGCAATAGTTGATAACCTCCCCCCTCCCTAAATGGGTAGGTGTTTTTCATCCCCATATATACCCGAAAAAAACAAACAGGTTTGGATTTTTTAAAAATAGCTCATGACGAAACTTCAGGTTGTTTCCCATAGGATCCATGTATGGTATATTTACCTACATGAATGCTTAGGTAAATGTACCAGTCCCATGAATCCTATGGGTTTGAAGGGAAAACAACCAAGAAACTCGACTCCAGCACCAGTTCCAAAAGCATCAAAAGCATTCTCCGGCGTGGTGAAAAGACCTCCTGTCTTAGTACCAGCCACGGAGTCACTGCCCACCACCAGATCCTCCTGCGAACGTGACATGGGGACACCCAGAAGCCAAAAGGGTGGTTGGTTGTTGTTGTGGTTGTGGTGGTTGTTGTGGTTGTTGTTGTTGTTGTTGTTTTTTTTTTTTCATATATCTCTAACAGTTCGCACCTGAAAATAGGCCGGGCCCCGAAAGGAAAGGCTTGTCTTCCAACCACTAATTTTCAGGTGCTACGTTAGTTTTAGGGAGGGTATCTCTAAAAATATGGTTGCACTGTCGTCAAATTGGATGTAGTCTTGTTCATGCTTGAATGAAAAATGACAAGAACATGATTCAAATTACCACCACTTTTGATGCTTGTTTTCGTGTCGAAGGATTTGGTAACTTTCGTTGGCGACCTACATGGTGACTCTTGGACTTTTGGGTGGGATAGCTACATGCTGTGATGATGAATCTTTTCTAGTTGGTGGTTGCGCCACCCATCTGGAAAACAAAAGTTAAATTGGATCATCTCCGAAATTAGGGGTGAAAGTAAAAAAGCTTTGAAATCGCCACCTAGTTTTTATTAATCTTTGTGTCTGAAAGTGAAGATTCGTAGTTGATGGACACAATCCTGCACCAGTTGATGATGGTTTAGTCTTCCTCCCAGAATCATAGGTGAAAGTGAAACATGGGTGTATCTCCAATAGTGGTTACCTTTCACAGCCATTTTGTATCTCTTGATCAAGATTTCCAGCAGACCAAAGTTCACTTCAATAACAGGAACCCACATGATGTAACCTGAAGAAAACTCTTGTGACATTTAAAACCATGAAATCCTGATTGGTTCATTCTGGGGATCCTGAATTCATGGCTTGTGAAAGAATCTGTATACAACTGGGTAGTATAATAACTGCCCCTATATACTTGGATTTGCTTAACGTTCTTGGAAAAAATGAAATATACCCTCTTGAAGTGGTGGTTTGATGGTGATTTACCATGGTTCGAAGTAAAGAATCACCTCGAACAAATGTGAGTATGCAGCAAATAACGGAGGTTTTGGTCACTACTCAGATGATGTAAGATGATGGTCGGGGTGACTTGAGAGATTTGGAAAAGGTTCTCCCTTCCTCCCCAAAACAAGACATGCAGGAAAGGTCCGGGGCGGGCATCTTCCTTTTAAGACCATCAAATTATCCACGCCCAAAAAAACACGCCAACACTTGCCGTGTGCAGCGGCATCTCCCATCTCCCATATGTCGGTAAAACTCCTGCATCATTGAGAGGTTTCGGCTCAAGATCCTGAAAGGATGCAGGTTGGTAGGTGAGTTGGCCAGAAAAAACGGCCACTGGTTTTGGCAAAAAAAAACCCGAAAGGTGATCTTTGAAGCATCATGGAGTTGGGTCCTGTATACGTTTATATAGATAAATATATACATACGACGTATATATGTGTATATATATATATGTCAATGTATACGTATATATATATATATATATTATGTGTGTGTAGATATATGTATATACATATGTGGGTATATCAAATACATATATATATATATATGTATATATACAGAGGCAACCCGATATAAGACTGAACTTTTTTGATCATTTTGCAGGTGCCAAAGACACGCATGAAGTTTTTGCTGTCTTGGTGAATTTTGATCATGGTTTCATCAAACCCATTTCCTGAGACAAGGACATTATCTTAGATTTTCTGTGCTTCAATAGTTGAAAAAGGTGACCCAACACAACGGTTCCCTAGCAAACAGTGATTCCCATTGATATCAACATCCCATGGTAGATTGAAACCTAAAAATAAGTCATGTTGAAACAAAAGAAAGTAGAAGTCACAATGATGAGAAATCCTGCATCCTTTGACTACCATTTGGGGGTCCAAACCATTATCATTGTGAGCTCATAAAAAATCATCCAACAAAATACAAGTCACAGGGAAAATGCCAATGTTTATCTAATTTGCTCATGACAAAGCATCAACCAGTTACACCTCCCGAAACTAACAGGAAAAGCCCCTAAAAAAAGTCCATTTCGAAAGGAAATAATCGAACCATCCATCATCGCAACCATCCATGTTCAGGGGGCGAGATGTTTCAGAGAGTGTACCAGGGTAGAATCCGTAAAAAAATCACCAACTAAACAAACACAAGTGACTGGTACCTGGTACTCTGAACAACCATTAATTTCTTAGTGGTTGTTTCAGTTGGATGACTCCAAAACATTACAAAGGACCACCCTCTCAGTTTCTTATATCCGATTTTTTCCATCCACCTGCTGCGACTCGATTCGAGTTCAGCTTGGAGCCTCTTTTTTCGTGGAAAAAAAGGCATTTTTCGTGGAAGAAAAAAATTGGTCCAACTAAAAAAACGAAAGCTTGGTTTGTTGTTGTTGTTGTTGTTGTTGTTGTTGTTGTTGTTGTTGTTGTTGTTGTTGTTGTTGTTGTTGTTGTTGTTGTTGTTCTTGTTCTTGTTCTTGCTGTTTTCATGTTTATTTCTTCTCACTCAGCCATTTCGGGCCATGAAAGTTCAAAGTTTAACTTTATCTTGTTCCTATGAAATATAAATCCCCAAAATAGAAGGGTTGGGTTCGGAATCTTCCACCAAACAATTTGGTAAGAAAGTTTGAAAAAAACATTTGAAACCCATCACTGAGAGACTCAGAGTTTCTACTTCGTAAAAAATAAAGCCTCTGGCAAACAAAAAGAAGCATATCAGCACGAAGGGTTCAATTAAGCCCTGCATAATCAGAGCTATCATATTTCATCCGGAAAGATGAACACTTTGATAGTTGCTGATGTTTTTTTTGCCTAAATCATTTTTAGGTGCCTGTTTCAGGAGTTTTTTTACAAACCCAACAAAGCAAGTTGATTGTAGCTTGGTAGCAAAAGGTGCCCCCTTCTATGGGTGAAAATCACCAAGGTTTGCTAGGTCATGAAGTGACCAAAAACACCAAAGATTTTCACTGCATCAATGGGGGGTGAAGGATAACAACGCTAACATAGACATGAACTGGCTGAATTTTTCTGACTTTGATGTAGCAGGTCTGTTTTAAACTCAGCCATTTCGGAGCACCGAAAATAAAAGTTTCAAATTCTACCTTTTCCTACTGAACATTCGTCATCTTTTCAAAAGTTTCGTCAGCTTCGGTTGGCAATAGGCTTTTCGTAAGACTTTCTGACTATGATCCAATCACTTCATGATGGATGGCTTATAGTTTATCTGGTTGGTGGTTGAACCAACCCATTTGAAAAATATGCTCGTCAAAATGGGTTCATCTTCCTCAAATAGGGATGAACATAAACAATATTTGAAACCACCAGCAAGCTTATAGTTTATGGTCCTGGATTTCATTATGTCCCCAAAACAACATGAAATGCGTAGAGTTGCTACGATTGGATGGTGATGAACTCCCATAGCAGATATCCAAACAAATGAGCAGTGATTCACTAACCCACCGGGGTTTTAAAACCTTCCAACAAAAATCCTGGTTGGTTTTTTTCGGGGTTCTTATTTTTTCATCTCTTATTGAAATCATCCAAAAATATAACTGGTAGTAGTACCTACGTTTTCACTGATCACTGCTGCAAACGATCAAATCCTCAACTCCCAGAAGGTCCAAAATCCCAGGGGAAAAATTTGACCCTTCAGGGCCGAAGCGATCTATTGTGAGAAACAGACATCTCGGGAGTCAACAGAAATCTCGGGACGTGGATAGTAACCAGGGTTATAACCTCTATAAGTGGGTTTTTTGTCCCCTAACTAGGATTATAAACCTACATATTAACCAGTTACATCCAGTATCCTGAACCTCTAAGCAAAATATGACAAAAGAAACTATACCAATCCAAATTTGATTTGGCGCATTTCTGTTTTTGGAAAAAACAACTCACTCAACATTTTTACCACTGATTTTGGTGCGCCTTTTGACGTTTTCCCATCCATTCCTTTCCATGGAGTCCCCATCTTTTGACATGACCCCCTCCATCCAAGTAGATCTTTCATTGAATGAAAACCAAGTTTTTCAGGTGGCCTGCTAATCTCGCCCTTCAATTCTGAGAGCTCCACATAGTGCCTGGCCCCAAACGACGATGCCATTGGGATTTGGTGTGAAACTGTTTCAACACCCCCGGTGTTTAAATCAACGAATTTCAAATAACGAAACAACCATGAATTAAAAATGGATATGAATTACAATGGAATTTTCCAACCATGAATTTTTTCAGATGGATGTCCATTTAAACCAACTAAGGTGATTTTTCTCCAAGGTAGCCATGTTAGGAACTTCGAGGGGGTAACGGGTAACTCTCGGATGTGATGTCACAGGGTCCTGGGGCCCTGGGGGTTGAGAAACTCCCAATTTCTGCTGACTGAACCATGTAAGTCGTCAAGGGCACCATTCGTAGTTCCCGTGAATTGTTGATGAAATAAACTCTGACTAAAACTCTCCAAATCTGAACTAATTATTAGTTTCATTTAAAGACCATTATTTTAGTAATGATAATGATTTCATCAAGAATTCCATTTGTGCCTATTGTTTGAATCGTCGCCTTGACGTAAACATGGAACACATTTACACCTCCGGAATTGAACATAAAATGATGGGCCTTGGAAATTGTATCTCCCTTCAACCTTGAATTTAAACCGTGGGAGTCGACCGTCCACCAAACACTTCGTGGCTGGTCGGCTGTTGGTCATGGATGGTTTCATTGACTCTTAACTCCATATTATGAAGAAAGGCTCAACTATGGGATAGTCAAAATGCGAGGAAATTGATCTTCAAGAAACATCTGTCAAAAAACTAGGGTGATGCCTGGTACCCTTGAAAACCACAGTCATATACAGTCATGAACATGATAAGTTTCAGTTGGATGATGTTTGACAAAATAATTTCCCATGGGAAAGATGCATGGCATTGTTTTCACCCTTAGATTTGCTTGGCCACGATGCTTGGAAAAAAAACGACACACATATTCCCCAAATGGTGGTGAATTTCATGGTGATTTACCGGATGGAACGAAGTAAAAACATCTCACCTTCAAACACCAGGATTCCTCCCGAAATTCAGGACTCTCAGGGTTTAGAAAAGGTCGATTTCTCCCCAAGTACTTGGAGGATCATCTCAGTTAGGTTGTAAGTGGTTAAGAACCATAGTTAGTATATAACTATATAAGTCCCCTAAGGATCGGGTTGGACTGGACCCCTTTCCAAATGGGGCCCCTAAATGGTTTGGAAATAGGGCAGGCTTACAACAACAACTTACTAACTGGGATGATTCTCCGACTAAACCCGTACTAACTTTTCACCATCATTTGGGGTTCCCAGGTAGTTTGGTCCTTATAATTTGCCCAAGAATGGAATAGAATCTTGATTAAAATTCACTCCTGAAAATGGCAAATTGGGTAAACACCCCGGCCTCACACTGATCTGCTCCAACATGGTATCGAAATCATCTTTTTCACCCATAAACATCGCCATGGGCGATAGGCAAATCCCGAGATCGGGCGGTGGATAGTGGAATTTTCACAGTGTTTTTTTCGTTGATTTTTTTTCCTCAGGGACCATTTGGAGCAGTTGTCAAAAAATGGATGGAGACTATTTTTTTTTTGGAGGGAGGACCTGAACACTTCTGCAAGTCAAACGGAACATTGAAATAGTGGAGATAAAATCCTTACAAACAATCATGGTCTTTAAATGGAAAAAACCACTTAGTTTTTCATGGTCGTCTGTGTTGGACCCCCCAAAAGAAAGTGAGATGCAACACATCCCGAAAGACAAAAAAAACACATCGGCTAAGGATGTATAGATGGAGGTTCATCAAATATTGAGAATCAGTGGTTCCAATGTGGATTTTCAGTTTCATTTCTGAAGCCAAACCTTTAGTACGAATTTCCCAAGGTTTTTAAGGATAAAGTGGCAAATCATACGCTTCTGTAAGAGACTACGCTCTTGGAACACTTGGTAGAATGAACTATGTGCTTTTAAACCAACATTCGTTTGAGGATGTTTGTAAATAGAAGATGCAGGCCTGGGCCTCGGAAAACGCAACTTGTTGATAAAACCCACACATTTTTGAAATGCGTGTCGGGTACTTTTTTTTCAAACTTCCGCAAAGTACATTCTTCAAGCATCTGGAATGTATGAGAGGATTTTTTCTATATCAGCTTGCCTTCAAGTTCTCTATACTGCCAGGCTGGTATATACTCAAGCTGATCAAGACAATGCGGCGAGGTAATGTTCGTTTGTTGATGGGCGCCCGAAGGGAATCACCATGGAGACATTCATCGTGAGAAGCCCGTTAAACCAACGTGTCTAAATGAACCTTGTCCAATGTTTCCCAACACCAAATACATTTTTCCTAACACCAACTACATCGTCACACATGGAGCGTCAGAGGTTCAGGTACTATTGCTGAATGGGCCATCTATGGGACCAAATTGCAACGTTTTACCTGGATCATGCTTCCCAAGTCTTTATCTGGTTGGTGGACCCATCTGAAAAATATGAGTCAAAATGGGAATCTTCCCCCAAGTTTAGGGCTGAACATAAAAAATTGTTTGAAACCACCACCTAGTTATGAATGAAACAAACATGAGTGTTTCAATCCACCCATGCCATCCACTGGTATAGTTGTTTGCATTTTTCTGGTTATCACGTTGGAAAAATCAACCTGCTGAGCTCTAACTCTTCGCTTGGCCTGGGGTTCCCCCAAATAGCGGCTTTAGTTGGATGACGAACCAAAGCTTGACTTGGGCAATGGTGGGTGAAATCACCATTTCCCTCCATCTGGTTGGTGGTTGAACCAACCCCTTTGAAAAATATTGGTCAAATTGGAAATCTTCGCCAGGTAGGGGTGAAAATAAAAGATATTTGAAACCACCACCTAGTCCATCCATTTCAAACTGGTTGGCTTTGGAGTACCAGGGGATTGTTGTCCTCTTCTATTTGGGAAATATGTCTTGGGGTTTCCTGCCTTTTTAAAGCTGGTGGCAAAAAAGCTTCGGTTTATGTAGATCCTAAAGATCCTTAAGAATGGAATGTCATCCTGCTGGTGACAAGCTGGGAGGGGAGCATCCCCCCAAATATATCAAAATCATTGATTTGCAAATTAAATGATTACCCTCTAGGTAAACTAACATCGCAATTGAACATCCCAATTCTTCAAATAAAACCAAGACATCTTTAAAATACCATTGTTTCCCTTGCTATTTTATCCTTTAGTGGAACTTTTTTAAAGAAACAATCCAAGAAAACTCCTTTCTTGAATAATTAAAGCATCTCTACTTTCTGGTTGGAATTTGCGGGATTCTCCATATCCTCTGAAATGGTGGTGCGTTTGATGGTGATATATTTACCCATGGGATCCCAATCAACAAAATCCAAGGAATCCATCACCACTTGACTTGACTTGGTGACCCCAAACTGCTACCATACCTTGAGGTGCAGGAGCAGGTGGAAATCCGCCATAGCCACCGTACTGATGCCAAGCATAAGATCCTCATGACGATACCCGGGTTACGGTACTGTGGGGCACGATGATTTTTACCACCCAAACAAAAATGGCGCAACAAATCCGCAAATTCTCTGGAGATTTTTTTGAGAAGGTGCGGAAAACAAATGGTTCAAGCGAAAAAAAACAACGGCAACATTTTTTAGGTCTGCCAAAAAGTTTAAGTTTCACTTTCTTTTTGGGTGAGTTACATTGGGTGTGTTATTGGCGAACTTTGCCAACTGTGAGCCAGATAGTCTGGTGAGTTACAGCTAAGGTCCTACAGAAATGCCAAGCAAATCTGTCAGGACTCAAAATCTAGGGTAAACGGTCAGTAGGGTTTAAACTGCTGAACATGGACTGTGATCATCCTACACATGCTTGGGATTTCTTACATATGATGTGGATGTGCACTGAATGTGTTTTTTTTCAAAGGCTGACTGACCATCCACTCTCATGCATGTGAGAGGCCAGAAAAGGTGAGTTTAAAACAATGGCACTGAAACACTTAGAGTACAGTAGCTGTTTCGATGTTTGGAACAAGTTCCTGAAGAAACATGTCCCAAATGGTGATCGAATGGTGATGAATCCCACAGTAGAATCTGTAAAGAATCACATTAAACACATCGACGAGTATATGTACATATATATATATATATATACATGTCTATATAGAAATATATATATATATATATATATTATTTCTATATACATATATCTGTAGACTGGGTTGTCCCCACCCCAGTATTAGTGACCACGTGCGCATCATGACAATCATCATTAACATGTTGGTTTTAGTGATACTTTTTGTACCTTCACCCAGCTTACTGAATGCTTGCCGGAAACGGGGACAATCCAAGACTGGTTGGTGGTTTCAACCCAGTTGAAAAACATTAGTCAAAATGGGAATCTTCCCCAAATAGGGATGAAAATTAAACATATTTGAAACCACCAGCTAGAAGATATAGGACAATATAGGAGATAATTAGGAGATACATTTGATCAACGCGATAAACCTTCACTCATCTGGATAACCCTAAAACATTCACTTCATATGCGGCTCAACATTCCATTGGCTCCCTGCTTTTTCAAAAAAAATGCATGATTTGAATACCTGCTATCATCAGTCAAAACCCTTATATCCATATCAGAAAAAAACTGTTGCCTAGATATTCATCAAATCATACCTTGCTAATTGGTCACATCTGTTTGTTTACACACTAAAATCAGCTAGTGGTAAGGCTTGGTGGTTTGGGGCCCGGTGCTTTGGATTTCTGGAATCCCCGAAAAATGAAAGGGATTGTTGCTTAGACTTGGGGGCACCCCGATTCGAATCCCAAACCACCGGGACCCAAACCAATTTAGCATTAGTTGATAAAAACATGTTTGTAAAGAATATGAATATTACATCCACCAAGGGCAGGCCACATCACCACAATCACCGAGGTTTTGATTTTTTACCTACTTAGAGGTTCAGGATACTGGATGTAACTGGTTATATGTAGGTTTATAACCCTAGGATTTGGGGACCTACAACCCACTTATGGAGGTCAAAAAACACCTGGTTACTATCCACGTATCCTAAGTATCCTGAACCTCTAAGTACCCTCAACCTCTCCACCTGACAAGCTTCCGAAGGGTGCATAGGGATTGTATCCCGGCACGTTGTTGGGTCCACATGCCACACCGCCACAGGCGGCACCGTTGCATCCACCACCACCCCAACCCTGCACCGCGGCATTGCCCAACACGTTGGGATGAGCTGGAGGTGCAGCACCAACACCACCAAAGCCACCATTGAACACACCCGCGAAGCCGGCGTTGAAACCAGCATTGAAGCTGTTTCCAAAGCTGTTTCCACCGGCACCGGGAGGGAAGGCACCGTTCCAAGGAGCGGCGGTTCCCGGGGGTGCCAAGCTGGCACCACCATAACCCCATGCACCATAGAAAGCAGCAGGATCCATAGGCCTTAGAGCAACACAACAAAACATGGCATCATAAGATAAGGCTGCTGTGTTAGGGAGGTGGTGGATTGGAGTGATGATTTTTTATGACTTCAATCAAGGTTTCAACAAAAACCTACCTACCTAACCCCACCTTTATGCTGGTTTTTATTCCTTTTTTTCTTTCAGGACATCAGGTAAATATCCGGGGCCTTCTTTTGGAGCAATTGGATAAACGCCAGCATCGTTTTTTCAGGAAATCCTCCCGGATTCTCCAAGGCTAGCGGGTGTTTTCCGGAGCATTAACTCGGCGTTTCCGCCGGGGTAGAAAGACATGGGGAATCCCATCTTCACTGGTACAGGATCCATTAAATAAGATCCAAAGCGATTGGAAATTCTTTGGATCTTAAGCAATGTATCTGTAGCGAACCTGATGCCCTCCCTAAAACGAACAGCAAAAGCTCTGAAAATAGGCCGGGCCCCAAAAGGGCATGTCATCTTCCAAGCATCCATTTTCAAATGATATGATGGATATGTTAGTTTCAGGGAGGGTATAATAAATTGCTTTACATTCCCCCAAAGAGGAACACAAAAAAAACAACACACACACACACACATCTTTGGCAAAACATCCATTTTTCAGCTGAAAAAAGTTTCTGGCTGGCGAAGTTCGAGTTTCAGTCAAGAAATCGAAGTTTCACGACCTGTAAAAAAGACCTTCGGAGATTCACAACTTCATCTAGTTGGTGGTTAAACCAACCCCTTTGAAAAATATGCTCTTCAAAATTGGTTCATCTTCCCCCAAGTTTAGGGCTGAACATAAAAACATATTGGAGTTGCCACCACCCTCGTCATCCTGTGAAATGATGGTTTCTCAATCAAAGGATTCTCACTCCACCAGGTGAAGCATCTGAAGCTTCAGGAGGGTTATAGATGCCTTCCCAAGCATTCCGCATATGATTCGGGTTGGTACACCCGAAAAAGACCCGCACCAACCTATCTGCTTCCCAACGTGTTTTTTTTTGAGCATCCCCAACGCTTGTGTCACAGGAGATTGAGGTGTCTGTGGCCAGCATTGAGGTGCTCCGGCCTTTCCAAACAACCATCTTCTAGTTGGCGGTTGAACCAACCCACTTGAAAAATATGCGGAAGTCAAATTGGATCATGAAATTCCAGGGAAGTAGGGGTGAAAATAAAAATAATTGAAACCACCAGCTAGTCTTTTATTGGTTGTTTCAATTGGATGACGAACCAAATCATTTCATGAAAAATGGGTGTTTCACCATTTCCATCCATTAAAAACTGGTTGTCCAGAGTTCCAGGTACTGTAGATGTTTAAATTGGATAAGTTATTGCAATTCTTTTGAGAACAACACGCACACACACACACACACACACACTTTTTGTGTTGTTTTTGCTTCAACAAAAACATAAACTATGATGACGGTAATCAGGTGTGGTATCATTTCCATGAACCTACTATTAAACAACCCTGTACTGTACTGTCCTAAGTTTTGACTGACTCTTATCCTGTATTTTTGTTTTGACCCCTCATCACTTGGCTAGTTCCTAGTGTTTGTTGCTTCCGCAAAACTTTTTTAATGGATTTTTGTTGCCCTCTTCACTGCTGAGTTTTTGACTGAAAACACCAAAGGTAGGGAATCAGGTAAACCTTTAAGGTTTGGCAATGGTGGAATTTCCATTTGCATTTCCCATCTTTTTGCACCAGCCAGTTGAGATGCGAGTTTCGACAAAAGATGAGGGTGACCAAAAAAAATATCGGATGTTTCAATCTCCAACCACCCCCTTAGATCCTGAAACCACACACTCCCACCACGGGAAAGCTTCGAAACCACCCGGAAATTCCATCAACTTTTTTTTCGTGTCTTTCCGTTTTGGGCGATGGCAAGGCAATCAACTATGCAAGTTTGGCCGCCGCGAAAGGTGAAGATATAAGATATGTACAAACTGAAAAGAAGATGGGCAGCCTTTTTTCGATGGAGGAACCCACCTCAGCTGCTGGGGAGTCATGTCACCAAGCATGAAACAGGTACCTTTTCATTGGAGGAATCCTGACCTATATAAGATGTATGGATACGGGCTATGTAAGGGAAACCCACCCCCCAAAATAGCTTTTTAAGATTCAGTACTTCCATTTCAGGTACCTGAAACTTTTGGTGATCATGAGTCATGGGGCGACTCTTCTATCCGGATAACAGGAAAAATTACATCCCAAAGGTTTTTCTACGCAACTCTGAATGATGGGTGAATGATGGGTAGATCAAGAAGTTTTCCCTTCAAAACTAGGGCATATACTTTAAGGTTACACTGCTCACCTGTCATCTTACTACTTTTTTATTGAAAACACCACTGGTGCTATAGGAACATTCAGATTGACACTTGTATTCACAACACTTAAGATGACCTGTTTCTGGAAATTCAGAGCTTTCTTTTTAGAAAAGATGCGATCTTGGATCTACCACCCACCCAGGATGCTAGTGGCCTACGCTTCGAGAGAAACATTTGGAATTACCCAAGGCAAACATGCCAACTGAGCATGCGATTCAAAACCCACTAGTGACATTCCATTATACTGTTTTTTTTTTTAAATAGGGATCCTTCCAATGGCTTTTATTATAATCCCCCATATGGGTGTTGAACCAAAAATAGGGGGAAAACCCCCAAAATAGATGATTTATAATGGAAAACCCTATTAAAATGGGATGATTTGGGGGGAAAACCCACTATTCTCGGAAACATCCATATATAACTGGGTAAAATTTCATATCCGACAATATCAACATCAACGACATTTCACCAGGGTCCACTGGTCACTGCTCAACTTTACTTCCCACCTTTTATTTTTGGCAAAGAAAAAAAACAACCACCAAGAACCCCTAAAATAACCAGCCTGTTTTTTTGAATGGATGGAGGGAAATGGTGATTTATCAACCATATAGCCATTTGCAAAGATTTGGGTTTCCCATCATCCAATTACTCCCCCGAAAACTAGCATGTCCCCTGAAAATTGATGGTTGGAAGATGTATTTCCTATTGAAATCGTCCCCTTTTTAGAGAACATGTTAGTTTTCCGGGGTGTAAAACAACCATCAAAAAAATGTTTTTTTTCATCAGGTTCCAGGAACATCCTCAAAAGTCCCAAGGGTCCAATCGCTTTAGACGTCCCCTACTTTTTACCAATCCCAATCCAATCTCTCAACCAGGTAGGGGGTTATCATGAAATAAGTGTTTCTGATCTTTATCTTTTCGTTCGTACCCTGGAACTCTAAACAAACAACCATTTTTTAATGGATGGATACTTGGTGATTTCCACTCCTTTGGCATTTGGTAATGATTTGGAATCATCATCCAATTGAAATGACGGTTAACACCATGGTTGGCCAGGTTCATCGATCGCCCAAAGGCAGAGTTCCTCCCACAAGGCTTGAGGCACCGAGGAACAAACGTCGGCTGGTCTGGGTCCTTCACATACATTGGAAGGTTTTTCTTCGTCCTGGCAGGTTTTCATTTTTTACCGTTTGCGGAGTTTATTCAGCATTTTGATACACTCTGGAGTACTTGCGGAAAGTCGCAAATAAGCATCACGAAGGAAATGCATAAACACACATGGGTAGGAGTGGAACGCTGGAATTGTATATACGAATCATCATCATCATCATCATCATCATCATCATCATCATCATCATCATCATCATCATCATCATCATCATCATCATCATCATCATCATCATCATCCTCATCTCATCATCATCATCNTGTATATATATATATATATATATATATATTGACATTCTTTACATGCACATTCCCTGCTGGGTTCCACAAAAAAACATCAGCCCACAAAAACACCGGTGCCAAGGAACTTCAACAATATGTACACTCCAGTAATCTAACATAGCTGGCTGGAAAATCCACCATGAATGAAGATGTATTTCCTATTCAAGATGGGGATTTTCCATTGCTATGTTTGTTTACCGGAGGGCAAATGTTGTTTCCTCCTTTTTTTCACCTCCTTTTTTGGTTTCCACCGCAAACAACAAATCCAGGCACAACTTTGGCAAAACAGACCTTTTACGGGGGTTACATCACTAAAACCCCTACTGGCACTGGCCTCGCACTTCGCTTGGCAAGTCTCTGGATGGATGTCCACGAATATCCTGGATGTCTGTCATGTTGGTGGTTGAACCAACCCATTTGAAACATATTATATAGTCCAATTGGATCATTTCCCCCAATTTTCGGGGTGAAAAATACAACATATTGAAGAAACCACCAACCCAGCGACCGTGTGTTTCTTGGTGTGGTATAAAAAAAGGAGTCACTGATGAGTTGACTCAAATGGGGAGGTTGGTATATGTTTCCCATCTGTTCGTAGCGCAAATAAACTGATCCATCGACAAAAAACACGACCCCGAAACATTTGAGCCTCAAAATTCGATGGGTTTCTCCAAGTTTGCTTCATCTCCTTTTTCCGGGGAGTCTTGCACCCCATTTTCAGGTGCTTAACTACTACAACTACAAATCATCTCCATATAACCGGGTAGTATCGCTTTTGTATAATCCCCTACATAAAACCACAGCTACATTTCAGCAGTATCAACTGGTCACCTACTCATATTCACCTTTTTCGCCATCCCCCCCCGGTCACAGCTGTGACCCCGAAAAGTCCTTGTCCCCGAAACACTCCACAGCTGCTGAGATGGGAGACACCAAGTTTTCCACAAAAGATTCCTAGAAACGAAGGCGGAGATGCGGCTGCGATGAATCAAAGGGGGAGGTGGAAGTGTAGGGATTTCCAAAACAAAAACATCTGGCCTCATTCAAGCCATGCCATGTCTGATAGGTTCTTGTATCACGATTAGCTGATTAGCTAAATTCACAGCATCCCTGGCCAATGCTTTCCAAGCAGAAACAATACCCACCACCAAAATGGCCCAAAAGCCCTTCCTCCCATAATCGTGGTTCAGCGAAACTAGGTGTATCTCCACTAGTAATTTCCTTTCAAACACGGCCATTTACCACTGAAGCATGATTATTGGAAAGAAAAGAGTATATAAATTTTGCAGCAGTACCCCCTTCAACCCCTGCTTCAAACACAAAGTAAAACCTCTGTTTTTGGTCAAGTTTGAAAAATCAGGTTTAGGCTTTCAAGATTGGTTGGGATCAGTAACTCTCCTCATCATCAACCAATCCAATCCAATCCCAGGTGAAACAACGCTCCGATTTCGTTTCGCACCTTGGTATTCTTCGAGGATGAAAGGTGATCATCTGCGACATCACCTGGATGTGGCCAAGGACTCGAAGGCTTTTTTTTTGGAACTGGAGATGTGTTTTTTACGATACATGAATACATGGATGTTTCCGAAAATAGTGGTACCCCCAAATCATCCATTTTAATAGGATTTTCCATTATAAACCATCGATTTTGGGGTACCACTATTTTTGGAAACACCCACATGGTACCCTCCAGGGAACTAACATATCCCACCAATGGGAAAGGAAACTCATCTTCCCAACTGCCTTTGGATGGGATATGTTAGTTTCCAGGAGGGTACCCGAAAGCCAACCCATCTTTTGAAATGCTTGTTTCAATTTGGATGAGTAAACAAATCTTTACTTGACAAAATGGGGTTGGAAATCACCAAACTACCATTTTGAATTTGGATGTGTAGGGTACCAGGTATATACATAATATCTGTGTAAAGAGGTGTATAGAATAAGGATGAAATATATGAAATCCTTTGGGTTACGAATCCCTTAGCTAACACCACAAATCTTGAAACAAAAGGACTTCAAACGGTCACTGATCGGAACTACCAACAAAACTTCCGGCCGTCTTTGGCTTCGTCTTTTGTTTCAAATATGACTAATATGACCCCCGAAGATGAACGGCTGGAACCTGAAGTCATGATGGTTTGGAAAAGTAGTTGGTGGTTGAACCAACCCCATTTGAAAAATATTAGTCAAAATGGGAATCATTCCCAAATTGGGGTGGAAATACAAAATGCTTGAAACCACAACCTAGAAAATGATGTTCCTTTTCCACCGGGTGTTCAGCTTCTCAGGTTCCAGCGGTTAAGCTTCTGGGGACCAGAGTTCCGTGTCTCTTCCGCCGAGAAACATGACTCCAGCATGCCATGGAACTGTTCGAGAATCTCCTTGGGACCGACCGTTGGATGTTTGAGGATTTTTTTTTCAGGTAACCATGTCTGGAGAAAAACATCCATTGACCTACCTAGCTACTTGAGGGGGGGGAAAAGGCGGGTTTGGTCTCATTTTAGTGGAAAGGTATTCTGCTGTTTTTCTGGAAAAGTTTCCCTAGTGATTGTAATCCCCAGTTGATATTATCGGATTCTTGGTGGTAATTGGAGATTCATTTGCTTATCATTTAGTATGGAACACGGCCTTTCACATCTCATATGCTCAACACAATTCGCACCAGCCAAAACACAGGGATACACAGAATTGCCATGTTTCAACATCAACAAACATACCTTTTCTCTAGAGGGGGGAAGATTCTGAATTCCTTATCTTGGAAAAAACATCATTTCTTAGGTCTTTGGTTTCGTGGTTACATGATTTGTCACATGTATTTAAATGTCAGGGGTGTTTTATTCCCAAACCACCTATGGGAGGAAACTGTCCTTGTTGCCCGTAGGAGATGGGGGGTTGGCTCTGGTTGGAGAGTTTGCTCATGGTTGGGAAAAATGAAACCACAAATACATGATTCTCCTTACATTGTGATTTTCACCTCAGAATCCACAGACTAACAAAATTTCCCTTACTCAGCAACTTCTTTTAGAAAAACTGGGCGACATTTCCTCAAAATCCCCTTGGGAAATGCTTTGACCTTGCCAAAAACTGCTGGAAACACACTAGTAGCTCAAGTATCGATGAGACCATCGCAGTCTTCTCCCTCAGCGTTTTGTGATCGAGCTCCCTTGTCAGAAGCTCTTTTGATCTGCGGAAGGGCGGGTGTGATGAGACGAATGAAACGCATCAAAAGCTTTTCGTTGGTTTGTTGTCTATAGGAACAATGGCAAAGATTAAAATCCACGAATTCTTTGGACCAAAGTTGTCAGCTTGTCAGCTTCACAAATAAGCTCAAAGCCAACCATTTTCGATGTAAAAAAAATGTAAAACAGCCAAACGTTAGCTTTTCCATCTGATGGCAGTTTTTCCCTTCGAGGTAGTTCACTTGGATTTGTTGTTCTTTCCTCTTGGATTCTCAGTGAATTTCAAGATTCTCTCCTAAGATTTTAGATGATGCATACTGAATCTAAATTTGCAATTAGGATGATTGTTCTGAAAAAAGTGAACGTTACATTTCCATATTTTCCTCCCTCATTTTTCTTTTGTCATGTGACTCACGGCTTTCAAAAAATCTGGGCAATTTATATCAATTTATTAAACATCCTTAACCTGAAACAAGGCTATACGTACCTGAAACCCTAGACAACCAGTTTTGAATGGATGGAAATGGTGATTTCCAACCATTTTCGATGTAAAGATTTGGTTCACCATCCCATTGAAACAAGCGTTTTTATAAACGATTGTTTGGAGTAACCAGGTACATACCTTTTTGGTAAACACAACTCCCCCCATCTTGACACGAAAAACAACACGCCTCATGAACTAAAGCATAAGCAGCCATGCATAGGGGCCTGCAAATGTGGAAAATAAATCTGGTGACCTTTCCTATGAAGTGAAGACGTGACCTTTCCCGTTCAAAGTGACGGTTCTGTAGATGAATCAATGGTGAAACAAGGTAATCCATGGTCCACAAGATGTTCAAAATGAGCTCTGTTATATGAGCACAGTTTGTAGATGAATCAATGGTGTATCATGATCCATGGTCCAAATGTTGGTAATGAGTTTGGTCATGAAATAGATATGACACCAACATCCCAACAAAATTATCACGATGTTTCCTTGGCCACTCCTTGCTTTTTTCTTGAATATTTATACACCGTGCATCGTTTTTTTCAGGTCCTCCAAGGATGAGTTCCCATTTTTTTGACCGCTTGATCATGAAGAGGTGGATATTTTGGATAAAAGTATTTGGGATTTGGGATTTGGGATTTTGTTGACTAATATGACTACACACACCATAGAAGATGAACATAGAAACCTGAAGTCATGATGGTTTGGATGACTAGTTG
The DNA here is from genome assembly GCA_000507305.1 of Breviolum minutum Mf 1.05b.01. Lineage (NCBI taxonomy): Eukaryota > Dinophyceae > Suessiales > Symbiodiniaceae > Breviolum > Breviolum minutum. The sequence goes on from DF239365.1 coordinate 114,928, forward strand.
GTGGTTGAACCAACCCCTTTGAAAAAATATGCTGAAGTCAATTTGGGATCATTTCCCCAAAGGTTTCCGGGGTAAAAAATAAAACAATAATTGAGTTGCCACCGCCCAGCTGTGTGTTTTTGGTGAGAGGTTTTTTTTCCCCCAACGGACTGCCCTGATTTATCTTTTGGGCAAATTGCTATTCAGGATGCCAGCGGAAAGGAAGGACGATGAGATTGGAACATTTGGAACACATCATGAGATCTGAAAACGGAGAAATCCCAGACAACCACCTGGGATGGTGCCAAAAACCTTGTAAATAATGGGGATAAACTACCAACCTCAACTGGTGAACGCAGGATTTCTGAATCATCAACAATACTTTGGATCTTTCAATCGATTTGAATTCTGACCTTTCATGTTTGCCTTTGTACCTCCATCATCCCTGTAACCTTTAAACAGCCGTGAAAAAATTCCATGGCAACGCTTCATTCTGGCTGGTCAAACCAACCCCCCCACGCACCCCCCTTCAGAAAAAAAGGCCTTAATAGCCTGCCTTATGAAGGGAAACCAATGGGTTTTCATAAGCCCTGATCATAAGGCCGTATTTCTGAGGGGAGCACATGGCCCGGCGGGGGTTGGTTGAACCAGTCAGGATCGCTCCCAAATCTTTACGTAGCGAGGTTGAAAATCACCATTTCAAAAAGCTACCTTTTTGAAACTAGTCTCGTTGGTAGTTGAGCCACCCATATGTATATATAAACAAATAGACCCCAACATATATATAGAGAAAGTATATATGTATATACGATATATAAATAAAACACATATATCATATATATATATATACATATGTATCAGTCAACTAGGTCATCTTCTCCCAATTTTCGGCTTCAAACCTCCACAAATCTTTGTTTGACAAAAATCCACCGAAGTCGACATCCTCAACCCTGGAGACCAGTCCTATACCACCACCTTTTCCCGTGTTTTTTTCCCCAGGTGTTTTTTTTTTCGCTCCTGAAGACACGGGAATCCAGTAAACAATGATTCCTGAACCTCGGTGTTTCCAGAAAGGCCAAGGATGGAAGCAAAAAATCGTGGCACAGGTGAACGTTTTTTTTAAAGAAAATCTCGCGGAGATCAATATTTTTGAGGAAAAGTAGAACCAGTTGATGGGTTAACTTGGATCATCCCCAGGAATCGGGGTGAGAATAAAAACAACATTTGTGATGATGGTCGTGATTGGCATCAAGGGGGAAGCATCTTAACCTTTTCTGCTTCTTGTTGGTAAGGTTCTCATACCATTTTTATGGAAAGGTATACCTATAGTTTGGTGGTTTTTCGCCGCCCATCTCCAAAAAATATGCGCAAGTTCACTTGGGATCATCTTCCCAGTTAACTAGGGGTGAACATTAAAAATACTCTTTGAAACTAGCACCTTAGATAAAGATTCAAATTCCCTTCATCCATCTTCAACTCTACGTTTCAACTTTTGAAACTCCGTCGAGGTGCATCAATCGTCCAATGTCGCGCACGTGGGGCGTATGCGCCGCTCGGGTGACTTCTTGAGATCCACGGAAGTTGTCGATGGCCATTTCCTCAGCAATAAGAACACCTGTGAATGAACGATAAAAACCTGGTTGGTTCAGAGGGATCCTTATATTGGTTTATCATAATCTCTATATAACATAGGGTAGTAAAATCACTTATATATAACTAGGCTTTTGGCCATCAGGTTCGAGCTGTTGCAGAGCGGCAGGGGGGTCGTTTTTTTTGGAGAATCCTCGTTGAACAACTGGGATTCTCCCATTTTTTCCGGCGATGTCATGGATAGTCTCAAAGTCCACCATACCTCCTTTTTTCAATCAAAAAACTCACTTGGCATGACCATGAAATGACTACACCCCCCGAAATTTAACATAGAACTTGGAAATAAGTCACTGGAGCGGGAAAGTCCTTGTGGAATATTTTCAGGTTCCATGTTAAATTTCGGGGGGTACAAAATTTAACAAAAGATGTTTCAAGCACTTGGGTTTCCGAAGACACATCCTCCCAAGAAATCCTTCGAAGTATCACCAGGCTGTTCCCAAATTTCTACCCTCCAGTCACCTGGCGAATATATGTATATGTGTACATACAATGGTATCGATATATGATTACCTATATATGTATTGTATGAATTTACATGATGTATATGAATAAATGAATAGGTATGTCTTTCATATCCAAAATCCACATTTTTCTTTTGACATTTCCCTACTTTCTGCGTGTTTAAAGATCCCATTTTCCAAAAAAAACCCAATCGTCTAATTCAGCGGAACCGAAGGCTCTAAAGGTCCTAACTGTGCGTCCAAGAATTCGGTCAAATCCTGGGTCAGTTGGCACCCTTGCAGGTTGGCTTGGATGATAAAGGATTCTAAGACCTCCAAGGTGGTGGGGATCCTTAGGGATTTCTTATGATTCCCTAGGATTCCCTAAGAAAGCCTGCATTTTTCACAGGTACGCTTTTTGCCAAAGGACCCCCCTCTCTCCGTTAGAAAGCCGACGAAAGGTTCGGTTCGTGGTTGGTTGGTTGGTTGGTTGGTTGGTTGTTTCTTTGCGCAGAAAACCATAGGGGTGAGGAGTTTCTAGGGTGGACATGATAGCATCAATCAGCCAAAATGGCGCCATACATTATGAAAAACAGATACATTTTCCAGCCGGCCCATCATTTTTGGTATCTATCTGTTTGCTGCAAACCAAAAATTGATCATTTGCTCATTTAAAATGCTTATTTCAGGCACTTCATTATGTTAAATTTCGAGGAGTGTAACACCTCAACTTCCAACCCATGGCAGTTTTAAAAGCCACATTTGGCGGTTTTCCCCATGACCAAAAACTGGATCGGTTTTGTGAACTTTGATGTTGTTGGTGTTTTTTAGGTGGTATTTTTTTTGTGGTATCTTCCTGGAACTCTAAACAACCAGAGTTTTTCAATGGACATTTGGCTAATTTAAACAACCATTTCCCATTCCTAATGATTCGGGGGAACCCCCCTCCAGCCCTGAAAATCGCTACAAAAAAACCCATTTGAAAATTGTAGGGTTAGGTTTTGAACTCAAATGAAAAGGGACATTCATCAGAAAAACCTGTAGATTTCTTTGGTGGATGATTTTTGCTTCAAGAAGTATCTATGTGTATAGTATAAATATGTACGTGGTTAAGGACCATAATTGAGTAAAGTCTCCCAATTTTTATGGCTTATCCATTGTTTCGGTGAAACCCTCCCAAACAACGATAGTTGAGGATGTTTCACTCTAAAAGAAACATGGTGAATGGGTGGGCTTGAACTCAAAAAACAACTTGATTCAAGATGGTAAATCTTGATAGATGCAGACGGAATGGGTAAGCATTGGGAACCATTTTTTACACTTTGCAAAAACCCAACAAAGTATCAATCAAAAAACCACACAAAAAAAACAAAACGAATGCGGGAAAAAGACCCATTTCATCACAAAGTTTTGGTGCTTCGAATTTTTGTTCTCAAATTTGAGCTTGACACACATCCCTCCAACAAAAATCATGACAGGTAACCTCCAGTTCGCACCATTCCAGCATGGAATGCTTCAGAAATTCATGTCGTGCATGGTTCAAGCGCAATTCACCGGGCTCGACAGTGCGGCGCGTGGCATTTCCCAAGCAGGACAAGCCATTCATCACAAAGCTCTTGCGCCAAATGGGCAAACACCTCAGCAAAAATCAAATCTGGCCAAATGGAATAATATTTCACCAACATTTCCCTTCCAAAAAGCTACCTTTTGCATTTTTGCGGCTTTTTGACCAGATCAACTTATATTTGGCTGGATTTTTTCGTTTTCTTAAAGGGTGGGGGGGGTCCAACAAGTATGGAGAAGAGAAAAAAACTACCATCTCGGCTTGGCACTTTTTTTAAAACATAATTTTCGTAACCCCACCTTTTGCCGTCACCCAGCGGCAGAGGTCTGGTTGGGATGAAATTTTGCACATGAACCATTTCTCCAGAACTCAGCAATTTCAGACCCTGAAATTAAAAATTTAAAAGGCTTATTTTTCCTACTAAATATGCAATCCCGAAATGTTTAAAGGTTAGGCCGTTGGCTGAGTGAGTTTCTGATGGATTCTTTGGTGGGTTCAATTTTGAGACAGTCCCAGCAGTGAACAAACATCTGCATGAACAAAAAATCCAAAATCCTGGTTGGTTTACCCAAATTCCCAATTACATGCGCAACTTCATAAGCCCTACACAACCAACAATCATATTTTCCAATCCAATGGCACAGCCACAATCAGATCCGAAAGCTTTTCACTTTGAAGGTTAGCTCAATTTCTTCGGATATGGGATTGGTCTTGTACTCTTACTTAGATTTGTTGCGGTCCAAGTGAGAAAAACATGAAGCAACATGAAACAAACTTTTTGCCCAAATGTTGATGGATAATTTTTTTGCTGATTTACCAAGGTAGAACTGAACCTTTTAAACAATGCACCAAGTAAGTCAAACATCCACAAAGTGTTATACAAAAAGCTCTATACAAGAAACTCTTGTGGTTACATCCCCGAAAGCTAGCATGAAACCTGGAAACCTCATAACCTTTGAAAAAGGAAACTCATCTTTAACACCATCATTTTTGGGGGTTCCAGTTCCAGTGTTTCGTTTTAGCAGCAAATGAGGGATACTCCACAGAAAACTAATGGCTAAGCACCCCGAAATGTGAAAAGGAAAAATCATCTTCTAAACTTCTACTCCCCTGAAAACTAACATGTCCCCTGAAAATCAATGGTTGGAAGATGTATTCCCTGCTAATATAGTCCCTTTTTAGGGGACATGTTAGTTTTCAGGGAGGGTAAACCTTCATAACCTTGGGTTCCGGCTGTTAGTTGTTTTGTGGGGTGATCTCCGAGCGAGTCGTTGCATCTCCCATTGGTCGTTGCGCTTCTTGCTACCCATGGTGCATCCTCTCATGGTCCAAGGAAATCTGGTCCGCGCCCTGCGGATGAGAAAAATTGGGCACCCTCCCCTGAAAATCAACGAATTTCCCACTGAAAGATTGGACCATTTTAAAAAGGAAAGGAATCATCTGAACCAAGCATCGATTTTCAGGGAATATGCTAGTTTTCACGCAAGTATATCTCCAAACAATGTCAAAACATATGAATTTGGAAAACCTATGCTTTGGGCCCCGGCACACCATTGGTATGACACTTAGATGTGATTCTTAAGTGTTTAACGACACCGGGCCAAGTGGCATGCTTGAGGTTTTTTTAGCACTTCGAAGAGCATCAACAAAACATGGGCGAATTGGACTGCAAAACTTCAACCTCAAACTTGCCCCGGCCATTTCCTGCCTAGGAATCGCCACAAGTGAAGGTGTGACCGTATGTTTTGACGCTAGAATTTGCTCATGTGCATGACTGTATATACATGTTTAATCATGTTTATATATATATATATACGCTCATATCTGCACATACATACTCACCACAACAAACAACATATCATATATCTATGATGCCTTTTCCAAAATAAAGATAAGACCCACAATACACCTTGGAAGATTAACATAGAACATAATCATAGAGGTTTGGTTCAGATCATTTTCCTTTCTTTTCATGGGTGGTTTGAATGTTCCAGCCGTTCATCTTCCAGGGTGTAGTGACACCAACCGATGCGGTCCATCGGTCCAGGAGACCTGAAGCTTTGCTGCGTCACCCGTCGCCAAGTCATCTAACTGATCCATTGCTTTGGCATGAGAAGCCTCAGCAAATTTGATTCCGTGCGAGGCGAGTTGAGTTCGAGGCGCCAACAAAAAACATGTGGGTGTTTCCAAAATGGATGGTTTATAATGGAAAACCCTATTAAAATGGATGATTTGGGGGTACCATTATTTTTGGAAACACCCATGCCGTTGTTTCTTTCAATAGTGAGGAACTACGGTTGATGGACAAAATCCTGCACCACCAAGGATGATTATCCCATTATTTATAGGGTTTTAACCATCCCAGGTGGTTGTTTGGAATTTTGTCCATCAACAGTATTACTAAAACAGGAGGGGTTTGAGGTTGGGATTTCCGGAAATCCATCAAAATGTCAAAATGTCAATGTTGGTGGTCACCGTATTGCATCATGGAGGAGCATCTGGGCCGCTATCTTGGTCACATCAACATATCAACCAAACTTGACATGAGCCACGAAGAAAAAAACCCGGTTCCTTACTTTCCATTGAATCCACTGGTTGTTTATTTGGGATCCTTATTTCATGCTTTATGAAAAATAATCACCACATCACCGGACAGGATTTCATCCCCCATATACCTATAAAACAACCGTTGGGGCCCTTTTTTCATTGTTCACCATGTTTTTCCTCAACAATTGAGCCACGAAAAAAACCCTTATTACTTTCCATTATACTGGTTGGTTAATGGGGATCCTTATAGTGGTTTATTATAATCCCTATATACCTGGGCAGTATCATCCCCTATATAACCCAACCAACCAGTGTTTTTTTCGTTGCTCAATTGGGGGTAGATCCAATTCAGCCTCTTTCCGGATCTCCACCCTCCAAGAAACGCACAAGGCATGTGCCGCGCACTTGGCACGCAACGTCAACTCTTCGGTGACGGATTCGTAAAGCAAAGCCCAACTACTGGGAGTTACCAACTTGTGAACCTTGCGGTTGGGTTGGGTTGTTGGGAATCTGAGACATAGGAAAAATGCTGGTACCCTTGGCCAAGGGTACCCTAGCTGTTTAACCCCCGAAGGAGCCCTGTAAAAGAGGATATACCCAATAAATCCCAATAAATACCCATTATATATGGTTTATATGGGGCTGATTATTAAGGGTACCACCCCTGAATCTGGGAAGTTCCAACTTTTTCGAGATTCGAGATCTGTGGGAAAAAATGGGAGGTCTTTTTTTTTTTGCTTTCACCGGAATCGTTCATCTTTTACTTTTTTTTGTCTCTTCTAAAATTCTGGTTTGTAGGATATTGGTATATGAAAAATAAAAGTATCTATATGTATTTTATCATATAATCAAAAATAACCATGCAACAAAAAACACGTATGTATATATACGGTATAAATATGTACTGTATGTATATACATATACATTAAATTGTCGCATAGTGTTGACTGTTGTTGGATGGTTGGATGCCTGTTCAACGGCCTCCAAGCAAAGAAGCAACACCAAGGCGTGATTTCATCAACGAACAAAGGGTCAGAAGTCAGAACATGCCAGAACCATATCAGGTCTCAACATGTAAGCTATGTAAGTTTACTTAAAGAATTAGCTTAAAAGTTTACATCATGAAGCATGTAGCTGTGGTGGTTGAACCAACCCCAGGTGAAAAATATTTGTCCAATTGGCAATCTTCCCCAAATAGGGGTGAAAATAAAAAATATTTGAAACCACCCCGTAGGTACTAAACCCATGATCCCTTAATTTTCATCCCTTTTTAATAAGGCCAGCTATTTTTTTTGAGTTTTGAGATTCCCATATATTCCCATGGGAATAGGTGCTAGGGATTATGTAATCCTCTAAAAGGCTATATATATATATATATACACCTCGTATATAATGGGTATATACCGCCAAACTAGATCCTTGCTACCATGCTGTTGATGGTTCAGAAACCCTGCACTCGTTGAGGTTGGTAGTTTATCCCATTATTTACAAAACTTAATATCATATTTGAGGTGGTTGTTTGGGATTTCTGAACCATTCAACAGTAACTACACCTTTCAACGTGAGTATTTATTGGGTATAGCACCACTATAACCCCTTTTTAAAGGGCTCCAACAGGGGGGGTTAAACGGCCACAGCCCCCATCTTCCCGTGTTTCAAAGGTTGTTTCAACACACCCCTAGAGCACACCCCAGGCAATCCCCCAAGCCAATTATGAAAGAAATCCCTCTTTAGCCTTTTCGTAGAGGTTTAGGGGTGTGTTCCAAAGGTGTGTTGAAACAACCTTTGAGTGTTGGTTTCTTCCAAGAAGCAATGCTTTCAATAGATCTCTCCAGCGCATCTGGTAAGGTCTCCACCTTTCAAACACAAAACCGTGGGTGGAATGACATGCGACTTTCCACCATGAGTCTCGTCATCCTGGTTGGATATGTAGGGAACCTTATGTCATGGGTAGGGTTATGGGATAACTGCCAGTTGTTATGGGATTTGGATCCCTGTTATAACTGTGACAATCCCGGATTATAACAGGGTAGGACATCATCCTCGAAACAAAAACAACAAATAACTACAGTAGGTTCAACTGGTCACTGCTCATCTGGGCAATTTTTCCATTAAAAAAAATGTAAACCTTATTGAGACCACCATGAAAAACCTCAAACAACTTCAGAAACCTCAAACGGTTCAGTTGGATGATGGTTCCCCAAATCTTTACATCAAAAAAAATGCTTGTTTCAAAATTGTTTCACCAAACCACAGTTGGTGGTTAAACCACCCATTTGAAAAATATGAGTCAAATTGGATCATTTCTCCAGGGTTCGGGGTGAACATAAAAAACTGTTCTGAAACCACCACCTGGAGAAAAAATTGGGCATTTTGGGGGACGTGTACCATACCTTGGTCGCTATGATTTTCCATCGCTTTAGGGGTACCAAAAGCAATGGTTTTTTGGTGGTTCCCCTTGGTTAAAAACATCTATATATTTTTCTTCGTTTGAGGGTAGGAAAAGGGGTACGAGGTTGATCCTAAACCACCATATCGATTCTTAAGATGTCACCATCCTGTACCAAACCAGATTGGAGAGGTGCCAGTTCTGAAGCTGAAAAAAAAATCGAGGCTGCTGTGGCTCGATACCCGATCTGTTGGACAAAAAACTTCGCCAACAAAAAAAACGTCCACAATTTTGCTTCCTCCAAAAAGGGGTCATGAAAATTTGACGCCACACCCCAACACAACATGCACGAAATTTCAGGGCAAAATCACTCAAAATGGCCATACTTTGGCAGTCTTTCATCCCACCAATAGATGGGTGTTTCCTAAAACCCACCACCCCAACAACCATGGGGTTTTCCTACGAAAAATGATCATTTTGGGGTGTTTTGGGGGTACCACCATTTAAGGAAACACCCATATGTAATTTGAGAAGCCCTTGTCGAACATGATGTTTTGTTTGGATTCCCATTCTGTCAATACATTCCAACAACAACTTGAAGCAAAAATTCCCGCTTGTCCCTTGCATTCTCACCAGCACCAAGTGAGGCACGAAAAAAAACCTGGCCTTACTTTCCATTGAATCCTGGTTGTTTGACAGGGATCCTTATGATGGTTTACGAAATAATCACCATATAGCTGGGTAGGATTTCATCCCCAACATAAGTATAATCCCCTCTATACACAAGCCCTTATAAACATAACATATGAATTATCGTAATCCCAATATAACTGGGTATTATATGATACCCTAAACAACATCGTTTTTTTTCCATTGCTCCAGTCGGACGGGTCGCTTTTTCCGCATTTTTTCAACCGCCCAGTGACGCGAGTGGCCAAGCAATGCGGCTTCACAAAAACTTGGGCAGCTGGAACACCGCCTTGTAAGGAAGGCTGTGAGGCTTGAGGCATGGAAAAAACCAACCCCAAAACTTGGAAACTGGTAGCCCTTAAGCCAAGCATTTTTTTATTACCAGAAAAATGGTGAAACACCCAATTTCTAATGGATGGAACATGGTGATTTACGACCTGGTTATTTCAGTTGGATGATGGGAACCCCAAATCATTACCGTTTGGAAAAATGGGTGGGAAAATCACCAAACCTCCATCCATTAAAAAAAGGTTGGCTATTAGGGTACCAGGAAATTTTTTGAGATCTTTAGAAAAGACTCTGTGGGTTGTACCATGGAAGGTTACACTCCTCAACTTTAAGTCAAATGATTCACCTCAAGGTTGATTCTAGGTGGTGGCAACTCAAGTATCTTTTATTTTCACCCCTACCCGGGGAAATGATCCATTTTGACTCATATTTTTCAAATGGGTTGAAACCACCAACTAGTTGATTGGTTTCAAAGTTTCTGGATCTCCAATCCCCGATTTCACCATTTTCAAAAGGTACCATCTTCAAATTGTTGGGAGGGTCATGAACCTTCCCCACCCATCCACTTGGAGGATCATCCCAGGACTTGCAAGTAGTTAGGATCACCACCATTTTTGCAGCCATGAATTTAGGCCATTTGGAAGGGGAACAACCCCAGTTAGGGGATTTCCTAACCATGGCCATTAACCACTTGCTATCCTTGTCCTGGGATGATCCTCCCAAGCATCCCTCAACATCCTCAACTCAAGACCTTCGCCACGCAAGGGAAGACCTTCAAACTCGGGTTGGTGGACTTTCACATCTTCCTGTCGCCCATGGGCAAAATGTCCCTCGAAAGGTGTGATGTTTTTCGCCGTCCTTTTCCGGTGGGCATTCTTGTGGCCAACCAAACAAACACAAGTAATCCGAAAGGGACTTCAAGCACTCCTTCTTTTTGGTAGAATTCCAATTTATCTACAGATATGCCTTTGACCAATATCAATAATATCAATTTGATTTTGATATGCTTTGATCACCCACGTTGGTTGAAGAGCATCTCAATGCTTACATGTTCCGAGCAGCAAAAACCAAAATCCCCAAACAGCCTCTTTCTTTTCAGGGACCTCGGGCCGTAAAAAGCTCTGGCAACACGTTTGGACCCATTCAAGGTTATAAACAGAGTCATGGCGCCCCTATAAATGGCCGAAAATAAATGGGGAACGGGGGTTGTACCTCCTATAAGTGGAATAATAACCCTACAAAAACAACTGGTAAGGCACCCATCTTGCATGTGTTGGACAAAAAACCTTTGATCCAGAAAATCAAGGGACAAGACAAAAAAAAGTCCCCCTACTCGGAGGATCATCTCATTTAGTAAACGGTTAATAACTATGGTTAGTAACATCTTGTTCTCCATCCTAATGACCTTTTTATGGCTGCAAAAAATGGTGGTGATCCTAACTACTTGCAAGTCCTGGGATGATCCTCCAAGTGGGTGGGGAAGGTTCATGACCCTCCCAACAATTGAAGATGGTACGTTATGAAAATGGTAAACTCTGGAATTGGAGATCCAGAAACTTGTGAAACCAATCACTCTTCAGGTGAATCATTTAAGTTAAAGTTGGGGAGTGCAACCTTCCATGGTACAATCCACAGAGTCTTTTCTAAAGATCTCAAAAAATTTCCTGGTACCCTAAAGCCAACCAATTTTTATTGGATGAATCGTTTGAAAGTTGGGGATTCCAAAAAAACCCATCCATTCTTGACGGATCCAACCTGTCAGTTGGGTTTCTCCCCACTGGTGGTGTCATTCCATGAAGAGATCCTGTTTGAATGAAAGGGATCCGAAAAATTCATGGCTTATCAACAAAAAAAATCCCTGAGCAAAATTTGGGTAGAAAATTTCTATCACCAGTTGTACCTTCAATTAATTCGAAGTATATTGGGTAGATGTAGGTTATCACCCTATAAACCCCCAGCTCTGCCTCGAAACTGATCACAACTCTGCCTCGAAGATGAATTTCTCATCTTCCAACCACGGCTTTTCAGGGGCAGGAGGCTAGGAGGGACAGGATTTTTTTGGGAAAAACACCTTGAGGTATAACAGTCCCCTAATAAGCCTAACAGCGAGTTGAACCCCCCTAAAAAAAGCCATGGGTGGTTGGATGATGACTACTTTCCTATTGGTTTTAGGGTGGGTTTTGAAGCTATTTTCAGGGGGCGAGCTTACTATTGAGTGTTTAGGGAGGGTACCAGCTAGGGGTGAAAATAAAAGAAATCTGAAACCACCACCTAGTAATCCATTTCAAAACGCACATGACAAGTGGATTCAGGATTTTTTAAATGCAACTGCACGCAAGGTCACTGCTTCTTCAACTTCCTTTGGTGCTTCTTCAACTTCTTTGGTCTCTGTCTGCGCATCATCCGTCTTATTTGCCACCTGCAAAATAGGTTAAAAGTTTGGCTTTACCCACTAGTCCCTCAAAAAAGGGCTATTTAAATCCATCTTTTCTTGTTTTTATGGTGGAAAACCCGCAAAAAACTCTACCTGTAGGTTTATTTGCTCATCAGAAAGCACCAGCAAGTTCTAAATGAAAGGAAACTTTCATATTGGAGATACACACCCATGTTCCACTGTTTTTGATCAATTCTTATTTCATCACGACCTCTGACCAGCAGTTGGGAATCGACAATCTCCACCCGCAAAGTGCACAGAACAAATCTTGGATTTTCAAGATTATTTGAGATTTTTTTACCCCTTTGTCGCCAAAACAGAAAAAATGATGTCAATGACAATCCTGATGAAGACCCTTTTTTTCGATTTTCTATCGTGGAAGTTAAAGATGACCAGAACAAGTTTGCAGATGGATGTCTGGTTGGTGGTTGAACCAACCCATCTGAAAAATATTTGTCAAAATGGGAATCTTCCCCAAATAGGGGCGAAAATAAAACATATTTGAAACCACCACCTAGATGTGTTGTTTAAACAAGAAAGGTCCCAACAAGAAAAACAACTTGCTGTATGGATGCAGCGAATCTACGGGCTCTGTTTCACTGCTAAATTGGCTCGTCAACCTACAAACCCACAGAAATAGAAACAGCTGGCCTTATGATCAGGGCTTACTAAAACTTGGTTTCCCTTAAGGCTAGCCATGTTACTTGGAGGATCATCCCAGGTATCGTAAGTGGTGATCGGATCATTCCCATTTTTTTCAGCCATAAATTTCGGTCATTTGGTTTCGGGGTCCCACAACTCGATCCTCAGGGGACAAAAACGATCACCATGGTTATTCATCACTTACTAAATTGAGATGATCCCATATCTGTTTGGAGATGCTCCCTTGAAAACAAACACATGTTTCCTGAAAATTGATGCTTGGTTCAGATGTTTCAGTGATGTTTCATTTCCTGTTCAAAGGGTCCCTTTTCTCAGGCGATGATTTTCGTTCGTTTTTGAGGGTGTGTTCATGGGATGATCTTCCTAGGTTCGTTTACGGGAGAATTCTCCAAGGTTGATAGTTAGAGGATCATCCCTGTTAGTAAGTGATTAATAACCATGGTGATCGTAAATCCCCTAAGGATCGGATTGTTCCCCTTGCAAATGGCCTTTTTATGGCCTATAAATGGTGGTTATTAACCACTTACATCCACTGGGATGATCCTCCAAGTATCAGCCAAGGTGCTGGTTCTTCAGCTTCTCTCTTGGACAATTCCATGGCAAGTCGCCTCGGTTTCGGGGAGAAGTTGGAGGTTTGTTGGCGGAAAGTGGAGAGAACGCTAAAAATGTATGTATATATAATATGTACCTACAATATAAAATATATACCTATAATATGTATATATCTAAAATATATAAAAAAATATATATATATATATAGACCCGCAGCCAATGGCAACTTTCAGCAGTTTTACTACATTTCAACAAACCAAATTCAAAGGGGTACTAAATTTAAGAATGGTTGTTTAGGGTTCCGGGTGAGATTATCTATTCGTGAGGGGCATTGGAAGATGGCCCGTTCATATTTTCCTGGAACCCTAAATCAATCCACTTTAAAAATGGGAGGTTTGGTGAATTCCAGCAATTTTCCATTCGTAAAGATTTTGGAAACATCATCCAACTAAAACGTCGCCATTGATAAATGGATGGCCATCAGGTTCAAGGTATATACATATGTGAAAAGTCACCTTCAACAAATCCAAAATCGTTTGATAAGAGAATCATTTTGGACCCCTTCAAGATTTTTACGGCTTTCCACATGTCATTCCTCATGGAGGTTTGGTTGATCGATCGAATTTTCCTTTCTTAATGTATGGGTGATGATTTGTAGGTGAAAAGGCCGGAAGCATCTTCCAGGCTGATTGGATGCAGAAGTCATCGGATCTCCAATCATGGCCAGTCAACCTACCCCCATGTAAGGTACCCCCATGACAAATAAGGCCTTAATAAGGGGCTATTGACCATAGTTTTTCCCTCAATAAGGCCCTATTAAGGCCTTATTTCGCATGGGGGTACTTAACATGGGGGTAGGTTGACGGCCATGATCCAAAGCCAAACCGAGCTACAGTTGTGCTTCTTCGATATGTCGCGATGCTGCGCCGCGGGCCGCGGCTCCAGCTTTCGCTTTCGCTGCTGCCTGGCCCTGGCTGGATGAAAGATGGAAGAAAATTCACCCCTGGCTGGAACGCCAAAGCCAAGCAATTTTTCTTTTTTTGAAGGGAAATGGTGATTTATGATTTATAACAAAAAACATCCCCATTCGAAAAAACACCAAATTGTACCCAAATGTTAAAAAATTATACAATATCATAATACCTGCTACCCTAAACATCAATTTCTTAAAATCAGTTCTTTGGTGATTTCCAAGCCATTTTTCATGCTGAACCTCGCTATTAAAAAATGCCGCAGAAAAATGGGTCCCTTTAGGATGTCATCACGCAGCTTACTGTAAATTATATCCCACCTTTGGCGCTTCTGCAGCCGCTTCATAGTCGTTCAATGCAAAAACTGCAGCTTCATGTGCATCTAATGTTGGAGTGACACTGAAGGCACCACTATTGCCTGAGGATGGCGCAATACGTCTTGGTTCGTAGTTTTCTTGGTTTTTGTTTGTTTGTGTTTGTGGAAAAAATAAGATTTCCACAAGAAAGACGTAGCATTACGACCCTCCGTTTTAAACGTGACCCTTTTGGGCTATTTTTATTTTTTTTCAACCATATTCAAGTTGGGGATGGTCATCTTCAATGGTATATAAACAACCTACCCAAAAAAGGTTGATTTGACCATCCCTCACGCATAGGAAAACAACAGACGTTTTTTTTTGCCCCAAAAATGGGTGGCTTCATGAGAAGGTTTTCAGCAAGATTTTGGACCCGGATCCAGCAATAAATGGGGTGAAATAAAACCTCCATAAATGGCCGAAACTAAATGGGTAACTGGGGTTATAACACTACTTATTGGGGTTATAATTTTTTTATTACTGATAGGGCTCATCTTGCTGGAAGCATTTTCTTTCTGGATCTTAAAGACTCATCCTATTCGTGCTGGCCTTGGCAACAAAAATCTCCACGACTATGTGATGACAAAAATTCAATTTCAGTTCTATCATCTAAACACATCCAGTGGTTAGATTTTCCATAATAAAACAAGTTGAATCACCAAACTCAAACACTGTAACTCTTTGATTCTTTCCAGCTTTTTTTTTGCAGCTATGAAACTCCTGGGCAAGTTTGATCCCTTCTTGTTGGTGTTGGTGGACGTGTCATCATCTCTTCGTTGAAAATGCGCACGCATCATTTCGCGATGCCTTGGGGTGGTAACCAACTGTTTCAGTTGGATCTTTCAGAATCTGATACCCATGGGAAAGTGGTTGGAAATAACTTTCCCAAATTCCATCCATTAAAAAACCCATGTTTTTTTCTTTAGGATGGAAAAAAAGGCATTGGCTGTTTGAAAAGAATCACTTCACCCAACCATTTTTCCATGATTTCCATGGTGTATTTGGAATGGGGGATGATGGGAAATCACCAAACCTTCCTCCATCCATTAAAACCCACGGGCTGTTTGGAGTGGGAAGTGCTACCTGTAAAACCCTTTGATGACGGAGTTTGTTTGGGGCCCTTCTTTTTTGGAGGTAGTTGAGTCGCTGGTCATCTTCCCCCCAAGGTTTTGGGGGGTAAAAGATGACGCAGCCACCACCTATTTGGAGGATCATCCCAGTTTTCTCAAGTACACTCCGGTAAACTAACATAGCTGGCTGGAACATGGACCCGGATTGAAGATGTATCTCCTAGTAAAAATGGTAACTTTTGCAAGTGAAGTGAAAAGAGTGAATCATGAAAAACAAACAACTGGACTGAGTTTCCATCACCTGAGCCACGAAAAAAAAACACCTTTTTCTTACTTTATACTGGTGGTTTAATGACGGGATCCTTATTTACTTGGACTTTATGAAATAATCCCCTCATAACGGGGTAGTATAATCCCCCATATACCCTAAACAACTCGGGGCTGAACTAAACTTCTAGATTTTTGAGGGACATAGTTTCATGGGTCAAAACGTATGAACCTGGACCTCTAAACAACTCGTTTGAAATCGATTGGAAACGGCGATTTCCAAGATGTTCTATACCTGGTACCCTAAACATCCACTTTAAAATAAATGGTTGTTTGGTGATTTAACCCATTTCCCAGTAAAGATTTGGAATCATCCATTTGCAAAAAGCCATTTTTAAATGGTTGCTTAGGGTACCAGGTGACTATGTCAAAACTATCAGACCCTCAACATATGTGCCAGGTGATAACTGATCCAGAAGGAGGTAATCTTTCCAACGAACCTTCAAGTTCGAGTTACGTTAAAACTCAACATCCTCAAAAAGGTCAAATAATTTTTGCAGAATTGCTAAGGGGCATAGAAACCATTCACCATTTCTGACTTCAGGTGTTGTTCGGAAAGTGTTCCTTTAATGAATCATCATTTGCACTGCTTGGATTTGCATAAGATGGTTGGAAAAAGTAAAGCATAGTCTCCAAATGGTGGTTTGATGATGATTTACCATGTTACAAACTCAAAAATAGCCTTAGACAAGCACAAACTGATGAATCATCACTTGCATTGAGATAGGATGAGGTCACAAAAAAGCGTTCCCAAAAGGTAGTCAGTCCGTTGCAAGTCGCCCATTTGAACAAATATCGTTGTCAATTTGGGTGAATGTCAATTAGCATGCTTGGCTGAACACAAGTCCCTTGCAAGCCTAGGAAGAACAACCTCAAGAATTCCTGCCAAGGAAGACCGTCATTTAAGACCCCAACTCTCCACTGCATAAATGCACTAAACTAGCTATTTGTTTACCATCCCTGAAACTAACAGCGAGTGGACACCCCTGAAAATGGATGCTTGGAATACGATCGTCTCCTGCTAAAGGGATGGCCTATTTTCAGGGGCGAACTGTTACTGTTACTTTTAGGAGGGTAAAATTTTGGCCTTCCAAGCCGTCAAAAGTTCCCCCCCACATCGTGTTTTCCGGAAAAGGTATCCAGATAATCATAGCGTTGCGCTGCCAAAGATACTCTTTGCTGTGCCATCGCTGTACGGTTTCATAAATGTCCTGGCCACACACACAGGGTGTGGGAAGCATCCTTCCCTTTCACTGTGGGGATGGAAACTGAAACATCCTGGCAACACAAAACCCGCAAAGTGGGCGAAACCAGTTATAAGTAGAGGCTATTTTTCTCCGTTTTAGTCAGTTACTCATGTGTAAGGCTATTTATAGGGGCATTAATAACTTCATTCAAAAAGGGGCATCTCGGGAGGATTCCCTTACTTTTCACCATCATGGTGACCCAATCGGTGATTTTGGAGCCAAGCCCGAGGACAAAGAGGTTCCAGGTATAGATCTATATCACCAAGAATTTCAGGTACCTAAAATGGAGGTACTGAACCTTATAAGGCTATTTTGGGGTGGTTTTTCCCTTACATAAGCCGTACATACAGCTTACATCGGTGAGTACCTCCATTTTAGGTACCTGAAATGTTTGGTGACTATATATCGATATAATATCGATATAGTTGTATATGCAACCACCTAGATATAGCACCTTATTGTAGTTCAAGAGGTAGATGGCACAGGCCCAAAGAAAATCTATGAAACCACCCATCACCTAGAAGATAACCCTTCTCAATGTGAAATCTAAGGGGATTCCCTATCTGGTTGGTGGTTTCAACCCAACTGAAAAATATTAGTCAAATTGGGACTCTTCCCCGACTAGGGGTGAAAATACAAAATTTTTGAGACCACCACCTAGCTATACTTTAACTTCTCCTCCCCGTGGATTCTTTCGTCACTTTCGCCGCCAAGCATCGTTGACAGCCTCTTCACTGAGTTCGACAGCATCAGAACGTCCACAACGAAAACGTTGCCCGCCGCCTGCGGAGCGGACGGTGTTGGCGGGTGGGAACTCAACCCCCCCAAAAACCTGGCATTTTCTGCGGGTTTTGTTGCGCTCAAATCATCCAAGTTTCAATGATTTTTTTGCCTTGGGAAGGTACCTTCAAGACTTCAGCACACTCCCCATGAAGACAGAAATTCCCAAACAGAAACTGTTGGTTGAAGGGTCAGGGCTATCTTCCTGGGGTATCTGAGTGAGATCTTAGACCAATAGATTTCTGGGGCATGTCATATAGCATATGCATTTTTTCCGAAAGCTGAATTGTACCGGGAATTTTTGGGGAAGCTTTTTTGGACTAAACCTGCTGCTTGTTTTTTTTTCCCAGGGATTTGGCAGTAACGCTTTTTGGGGAATTTACCATACAAATCAACCATTCAGGTAGGGAAATATACCATAGATCTGGGCAACACTTTCCTAGAATCTTCCTAAGTCTTTTTTTTTCTGAGGGAACTATCTTGGAAATACTGGATTCCTAAACTTGAACTTGTAGTGTTTTAACTGGATTGGAAGAGTAATGTCGATATTCTAAGCTGTTTTGCCGCTTTGTTTTTTTTTTGGGTGGATCCACTAGAATTATAGGAAAAAGGAACTCACTCGATCCAATTTCCTGGGAAACTTGAAGTGTAAGGAAATTTTTCCGGGGAAGATTTCCCTTATGCAATCACCACCAAATTTGGGCTAGATCGAAATCGGTTTGAGGAGCATGTCGATTGCAATTATTCCCCAGCTTTACTTCAACAATGAAAAAAACACCTGGTTATTTAGGGTATATGTCGGGGATGAAATCCTAGCCAGTTATATGGGGTTTCAAAAGCCAAGAAACAAGGATTCCTGATTTAAAAAAACTGGAGTCAATGGAAAGCCCAGGGGATTCTTTCATAAACCACGAAATAAGGATCCCGTCATTGAACAACCAGTATTTCATGCGCATACGATCCATGTATGGTTTATTTACCTACATTAGAAATCAACCAAATGTAGGTAAATATACCATACATGGATCCTATGGGATGGAAAGTATCGGGAAACCGTTCGATTTTTTTTTCCAATTGCTCCACTTCGCCGTCAAGTCGCCTGAGCGCAGTTGCTTGTTGTCCGACTCCACCTCCGCCACATCTTCCGTGCGACTTCGCTTGCGACTGGGTGTGGTGGAAAGGCCTGGGAGAATTTTGAGCGGAGTAGCATCGGTGGGAGTGGAGCAGTGGAGGTGTTGTAACTACTAACAACTAGTTGGTGGTTTCAACCAACCCATCTGAAAAACAAGATGAGTCAAATTGGATCATTTCCCCAAGCATAGGGGTGAAAATAAACAAATATTTGAAACCACCACCTAGACAACCATTGATCCTAACTTCCATCATAGACATCATAGACATCATAGACATCAAAATTAACATTTTATTTCACCATCGGTTGGTTTCTTACATGTTATCACCCACCATCCAACGGAAATGAAGACAATGGAATCAATCAATAGCTGTTTCTGGTTCCCTTAATAGGTGGGATCGGTACCATATAATCACCCAATTGGCGGTATATACACCACTTATATACCACTTATATACATTGCCAATCGGGGGATTATTTATCACCGATCCCACCTATTAAGGGAACCAGGAAACAGCTATTGAATTAAACGCACCATTTTTTTCCAAAAAGGAAGGATTCAACCCCCAAAGCCGGGGATTCGCCAACCAAAAAACCGCGCCGACCCATCAAAAATCGTCCAGGGATGGGTCGACTTTTAGGGGAGGTGTTGTTAGGTGATGGGTTTTGCAGTCTTTGCACAAATCCCCCGAAAAAAAAAAAGTGGTGAAACCCAGAGGATCCATGGGACGAGGACGTATATTTACCTACATGAATTGTGGATTTGTATAGTAAAAAACGTAGGTAAATATACAAATATACCAGTCCTATGGATCCTATGGCCTACAGATCCTGGCTCACCTTCTCAGAATGGTGAACCTAAATAGCTGAGGTGATTTTACATACCCGAATCATTTGAGAGGACTGGATTGCTAGGGATGGTTGAAAGACTACTTAGAGGTTCAGGATACTTAGTAAGTGGATAGTAACCAGGGTTATAACCTCTATAAGTGGGTTCTATGTCCCCTAGCTAGGGCTATAAACCTACATATAAGCAGTTACTAAGTATCCTGAACCTCTAAGTACATTCCTTTTGGGATGGTATAAATTATTTTAGTAGTCATTTATTGCATCAACAATTGTTTCTGCAAATCCCCATACATAAGATCAAACCATGCTGTATTATGCAGCTACCCTTTCAAAGATCAAGCCTAAGATTTGGCTAAAAGGAAGGAAAAAGAAGTTCCGTGAAGCTTGGGATAGAGAGGTGACCTGGTGGGACGTCATCAGGTTATGAGCCCAAAGCCTTGAAAAGGTAGAACGATGGATTTCTTTACGACTAGAAGAAGGAATGCTAACCCCGATGAGCTTCTTCAAGGACAGTTAGAAATAGCAGATTCTGAAAGGAGGTTGCAGAGGGAGTTAGCAGAAGGAATTCGAGGAGTAGCATTGGAAGATGTTAGAACTGAGGTGGCTAGGGATTTGGGGATAGGAGAAAACCCTGAGTCTTTAGACATGAATCCCCAGCAGTTTTCCATTGCCACTAGCCCTGACCAGAGTGGGTTGAGAGAAGAAGCTGAAAGAGAAGCCAGGACATCGATTGTCCCAAGCCGAGAAGGACAAGAAGTGAGGAGTGAAAAGGAGGCTGAGGGTAGAAGGTCTGAAGTAGTGAGGAGCTCAGGACCTATAGGACCCCCGGTTTCCTATGGACCAGAAGTGGCCCAAGTGAAGCGTGAAGAAGAAGAGAAATGTGAAAGGAGAGAAGCAGCTGGAGGCACTGAAGGAAGCTTTCGACCGCTGTTTGATGAGGAGCAGTTGGTTCGTCTTCAGCAACTACAAGGACAAGCGTCATGGGTCTATGGACAGCAGAGGGGGTTTGGATTTGCCCCACCTGTGGCAAGGCCTTTGTTTTTGGAAAGAGAAGAAGAAGTAAGAGCCGTGATGGAACTGGAGAAGAAGATCGAAGAGAAATTTGAGGAGCAAAGAGAGAAGGAGAGGGGAGAGCTTTCCAAGCTGGTAAAGGCTCTGGAAACGGTGGTTGGAGAAAACCAGCTTTTGAAGGACCGATTGAAGAGGCTGGAAGAAAGAGAAGAGGTTGGTTCGACTTTCATGACACCGGAAAGTCAAAGAGAGAGAAAGGAGGAGATCTACAAGAGTGTTGAAGAAAGTTTGAAAGATAGGATCGAAGAAGTCGTGAAGATTGAAGGAAGAGGTGGTGAAGGAGCCGCCAAAGTTGAGGAGAGAAGTAAAGGAGACAAGACTGAAGAGAGAAGGGAAGAAAAGACGGCATTTCAAGTGATGCTGAAGCTCATGGAAGGGATGCAAGCTATGCAAAAGCAATGGTTGGAAGATCGAGAAGGTGGAAGTGGGTCGGAAGCTGTGAGAGGATCACATCAGTTGCCATCCTTGCCGGATTGGAGTGCAACGACAGGTCCTATAGACCTCAACGACTGGCTTGCATTAATCGAACCGATGATGTCGGACCTGACGAATTCGAGTGGACTTTGGTGGAAGCAGCTCATGTCTGAGGCTATGGATTGGTACCTCAAGCATCTTCAACTACAACCGTTGGAGAGGATCCACCACGAGCCGATGCCCTCAGAGGAGCTGGAGAAGGCCAAATGGTCCCGACTTGAACGTCGAGCCTCGACCATGTTACTCATGGCCATACCGGAGGGTCAAAGGGAAGAACTCATCAGCTCGAAGAAGCTGACGGCACTGAAAATCATATGTTACCTCCTCACAGTATATCAACCAGGAGGACTTGCAGAAAAAGAATTAATACTTCGCCAACTGGAATCGCCGACAGAAGCGACATCGCTAGGAGATGCGGTCCAAGCTCTACGGCGATGGTCAAGATGGAGGAGACGAGCAGGAGAGCTAGGTGTGCTGGAACCTGATCCTTTCCTGCTGCTAAAAGGCCTCACCAAGATCATCAGAAAACCGCTAGAAGCGAACAGGGACCTCAACTTTAGGGTGAGTTTGGCGAGGTCAACACTGCAAGTGGATGCAACTCCTACTTCAAAGTCGGTGACTTCTTTCGCGATGCATCTTTTGGCTGAGTTTGAACAAGTTGCTCATCAAGATGGAGGATCAAGAAGGAAGGCTGATGCTGAGAAGGCGAAGGAGCTCCGACTGAAGAAGGTTGAAGAAGAAGGATATAAAGGAGGAGGAAAAGGAAAAGAGAAAGGAGGAGATCAAGAAAGAGAAGCAATCAAGTGCCGGTTCTTTTTGACGGACACGGGTTGTCGGAAGGGGAGAGATTGCACCTTTTCACATGAACAAAGGGATGAAAAAAGAAGGTGTTGGGCATGTGGAGCCGTTGATCACTTTTCAAATGCATGTCCAAGAGGAAAAGGAAGAAGTTCGTTTGAAGGATCCCCTCCGAAGCAAAAGGCTGTGAAGACTGAGGCTGAAGAAGAGGCGCAAAAGAACAAGGAGGCTGGAAGAATGAGAGAAGGTGAGGAAGAGGACAAGGATTCAACGGCGTCTATGAAAGATTTGTTGGAGGAAGCCAATAAGATGTTGAAGACGTTGACTGGACCATCCTCGACTTCATCTACAAGGACTGAAAGGACAGAGGCTGAGGAAAGAAATCAAGTTGTTGAAAGATTGCAGGAACAACTCAATAGCTTGAAGCAGAACAACATGAAACAGAAGACGTTCAAGTTGAGTCGGATGGTGAAAGGAAAAGAACAAGGTCTCATCGACAGTGGTGCGACCAATCCGTTGAGATCGAAGAAAGTTGAGGAGAAGGAAGAAGGATACAGTCCAGTTTCCGTCACCTTGGCTGATGGGGGTCATATCCAGCTGAAGATGACTCCAGGGGGGGTTATGATCACGGAGAAGGACGACGTGGAACCCATCGTTCCTATGGGACATCTGGTGAAGACTTTGAGGTGTTCTGTGAATTGGGAAGAAGGTGGTTTGAAGGTGGTTCATCCTGTTCGAGGTCGACTACCTGTGAAGTGCTGTGATGGATGCCCTCAAGTACCCAGGAAACTTGCCTTAGAGTTGATCGATGAGATTGAGAAGGTGAGGACGGGAGCAAGACTGAAGAAGTTGGATCTACAAGGAGAGTTTGAATGGATGAAAGAGTTGGTGGAAACACATCCAGTGTTGAAGAACTTACCAAAGAAGGTGAGGGAAGGCTTGGTGGTGGAACCGGGTGAATGGAAAAATCTACCAGGAAACCATCGACTACGAAAGAAGTTGAAGAAAGAAGGAGTGGTCGTTCACTTGTTTGCTGGGGAAGAAGATGGATTCACTTTGTCAAGGGCTTTGAAACAACAAGGTGGAGATCCTAGCAAGTTGGTGGAGATCGACATCAAGAGAGGAAAGGAGCAAGACATGCTCAGCCCAGGGGGAGTTTACAACTCCCTGGTGAGGATTGCCTTAGAAGGTAAGCTCAGCGCTTTGGTTGGTGGCCCAAATTGCAGATCAAGAAGTGTGCTACGCCATTACCCCATAGAAGGGGCTGAATGGTATCCGAGGCCGGTGAGGTCTTGGGGTGGAGGAGAAAATGGCATAGAAGGGCTAACCGAAGCTGAAGAAAGGATGATCTATGAAGATGACCTGATGTTGTGGAGGATGATTTTTCTCTACATGATCTCGACCTATGTGAAAAGAGCGAGAGGACAGAAGGAGAAGACTTGGTTTTCACTTGAGCAGCCGGCGAGTCCTTCTTCTTACAAACCTGAGGTTGTCTCGCTATGGGACACTGATGGGTGGAAAGAGATCAAGAAGGAGTTCAATCTTGAAGAGACAACGTTCAACCAGGGTGACCTTGGGGGAGATGCAGTGAAGCCTACTACTTTTGGAGGGAGCCTTGAGTTGAAGATTGATGAGCATGAGAAGAAAAGAAAAGGGAAGGTGAAGGAGGTAAGAGATTCCAAGAAGCTTGCGAGGTGGTCTCCGGGGCTGATGAACATGGTGGCTCAGGCGCTTTTGGAACAAGTGTTTGAGAAGGAAGTTCAGATGAAGGCTTTGTCATGGGAAGAACATCTGGCCTTCAATCATGTTCCTTATAGACGAGATTGCCTCATTTGCCAGGAGACTCAGCAAAAAGGTCATCCCCACCGGAAAGTTCAACATGTTTCAGGAGGTGTGCTTTCGTTGGATACAAGTGGGCCTCTGGTAGCTGCAAACGATGCTGGAGGTTTCAAGGCGAAGTACATGTTAGTGGGAGTTCTGACTTGGGCTGTTCCGAAGGGGGCAAGAGGATTAGAAGAACCAGTGGAAGAAGAAGATGTAGAAGGAGCTCCAGAGATCGACCTTCCAGGAGTCCCAGAGTTAGAAGATGAAGAAGCAGGAGAACACGCCGGAGGAGAACAGCGTGTAGAAGTTGAAAGAGTTGAGGAGGAAGAAGGACGAGAGGAAGAAGGAGAGAGGGGGAAGCAAGAGTTTGAAGTGAGGAAGTTTAGAATGGCATCTCCGATGATCACGAAAAGGGCAGAAGAAGTCACAAAGGTGGTCATGGAGTTCATTCTCAAGCTTCGCATGGACGGCTACTACGTCAACAGAATTCACACGGATTTAGGACATGAATTCATGGGGTACTTCAAGAAGTGGACACAGCAGCGAGGCATAGCATTGACGAGGACTCCAGGAGACGATCCACAGTCGAACGGCCGTGCAGAGGTCGCTGTGCAATCGTTGAAGACTCAGGTGAGAAGGACGTTGAGGAGTGCAGGGGTGGGGTCAGAGTGGTGGCCTTGGGCACTGCGGTATGTCAATGAAATGAACAGAGCATATCGTACTGATAGAAGACCTGACTGGCCTAGTTTCCTTCAAGAAGTTTTGGTGAGGAAGAGGACATGGAGACAAGGTGAGTTGGACACTACAGTTGACAGGGTCAAGTACCTTTCACCTGCACCTGAAGAACATGGACACTGGATAGTCAAAGAAGGAGAAACTCCACGGATCACGAAGTACATCATGAAGAAGGCGATGGAACCAGTGACAGAAGGAACGTGGTTGGCCTTAGAAAGAGAGCTCGTGGATGCGATTTCAATCAGAAGGAGGCTGAGAGGAAAGACGACGGTGAGGAGGATGGAAGTTGCAGATCACCAAGGAGAACCATTAAGAAAGAACAAGATGAGGAGCCTGAGGATCATAGAAGAGGAGGTCAGTTTCATGATCACCGATGAACCTGAGGCAGTGATGGAAGAAACGAAGATTTTGATGAAGCTGAAGAAGGA
>DF239365.1:140395-214112 GCA_000507305.1 Breviolum minutum Mf 1.05b.01
GAGACGAAAAGCTTCAGGAGATGAGGATTGAAGAAGAAGGAGGAAAGACCTACCGATTGCTTCAGCTGCAGTCGGAGCCCAACCTTTGGAAGATCTTGGAGGAAAGAGTGATGAAAGACGAGGAGGCTGAGATGTCGGGGTTGTTGATGACGTACGTCGATGACCTCTTCGTGGTTGGAAGGACTTCCTTGGTTTCGGCTACTTTGAATTCAATCAGGAGCACCTGGAGAACGTCAAGCCCAGAATGGGTATCAGAGAAGGCCATCAAGTTCTTGGGGATGGATGTGAAGAAAGGAAAGAATGAAGAAGGTGAAATGGAATGGATGATCACCCAGGAATCCTACCTCAAAGACTTGCTGTCAAAAGGAGGCACGGAGGAGATTAAGAAGAGAAAGATTCCGATCACCCGGGATCAGACAGCTATGTTGGCGGGAAGGAATGAAAAGCCGACAGCAGAAGACATCAAACTTTCGCAGAAGTTGGTGGGTGAGCTACTTTGGGTGGTTACCAGGTCAAGACCGGATGTCATGTATTCGGTTTCAAAGATGGGATCGAATATCACAAAGAATCCAAAAGGTGTCATAGAGACTGCATGTCAAACCAAAGGATACCTAATTGGAAAGGAGGAAGAAGGAATTGGATTCAAGAAGATAGAAGGTGATGAGCTGCTCTTGGAGTGCTACAGCGACTCGTCATTTGCGCCAGAAGGAGAGGAGTCACACGGCTGCTACATCATTTTGTTGGGTGGCAGTCCGATTTTCTGGAGGTCCGGGAAACAAGGAGTTGTTACCCTCTCAACGGCGGAAACAGAGTTGATGGAAATGGTAGAAGGGATGGCAGCTGGAGAAGCAGTGGTGGTGATCGCCCAGGAGGTCTTCAAGAGTGTGAGGAAGATCCTTTGGTCTGACAGCCAGTCAGCCATATCAATTCTCACCACAGAGGGTGGGAATTGGAGAACGAGGCATCTCAAAATGAGATCTTCTTATGCCCGACAGGCGGTGATGAGAGGAGAATGGAGTGTTGGGCATAAACCAGGAGAAATCATGATTGCAGACATCGGCACGAAACCTCTTTCGTCTGCGAGGATTGATCGGTTGAAGAAGCTGATGAACATGAAGAACTTTGGAAAGAATGAGGACGAGGAGAAGGATAAAGCTACAGAGGCTGAAGAGCAGAAGGCTGAAGATGCAGAGGCTGAGAAGAAGGAAGGAGGAGGAAAGATAGATGTTGAGAATGCTGCGAAGGTGGTTAGATTGATCACAATGGCGGCAGCTATCTCCATCGCAAAAGGAGAAAAAGAAGGGAAGAAGGAAGAAGCAGCGGAAGAACTTTACTACTTCATGGTCTTCTACACGGTGTTGGTAGTGGCGATTTCTCTGGGGCTTCAGGCGATTTGGAAGATAGGAGTAAGAACTTTGAGGAGTGGCTTCGAAGAAGGACGATATCTCTTTGGGTTCCGAAGACTACCCAATGAGCCAGAAGAAGAACCAGAGGATCCTCCTATGGAAGAAAGTGTTGAAGATCAAGGAGATGAGACACGACACCAAAGAGAAGAAGTACAACGTCAAGAAGAGGAAGAAGAGAACCAAGAAGCTTTGGAGGAAAGTCAACGAGAAGAAGAACGAGGACGGACCGAAGCTGCAGCTCCAATGAGTCTTGAAGATGAATGGAATGAGATCTTGAGGGAAGAAGAACAGATTCGAAGAGAAGTTCGAATGGGACTTCCTCATGTGATGGGGAACACCGAGACCGAGAATGAAGAGCCAAGACCCTTAGAAGATCTGCCGTTTCGTGTGTTCAGGACGAAATATGGGAAGGTCTACCACACGAGTCAAGACTGCAAGCATCTAACGTCGAAGAATACACAAGGACATAGAGAATCGAAGTGGTGCATGGGGTGTCGACTAGAGGCATGGAACACCGGAATTGTACCAACGAGAGGGGTTAGACTGTTCATTGGAGCTTTGGGGTCCGAAGCACACACGAGAGAAAGATGCCCAGGAAGAAGAGAGGCTACGGGATTTTCCTTATGCCTAGATTGTACAGGGTAGTTTGGGTCGTTTTTTGGAAAACATTGGATCCCTACCGGAACCAATGAGGGGGAGTGCAAATCCCCATACATAAGATCAAACCATGCTGTATTATGCAGCTACCCTTTCAAAGATCAAGCCTAAGATTTGGCTAAAAGGAAGGAAAAAGAAGTTCCGTGAAGCTTGGGATAGAGAGGTGACCTGGTGGGACGTCATCAGTTTCAATGGTCGGGCTTGACTTACAAAGTATAGGAATCTAACGGGCCCGCCCTGGTCCAATGCCACCAAAACCCTAAGAAACAGCTGGCCTTACTAACAAATTACAACATGATCCCCTAATAATAAGGCCAGCTACTAAGGTCAGCTATTTCCTGCCGGGTAGCCCTGAAAATTCCTATGATTCACGGACCTTGCCGAATTTGACCAGGATACCCAAGGGCTGCAACATAGCTT
Organism: Breviolum minutum Mf 1.05b.01; assembly: GCA_000507305.1. Classification (NCBI taxonomy): domain Eukaryota; class Dinophyceae; order Suessiales; family Symbiodiniaceae; genus Breviolum; species Breviolum minutum. The sequence continues at coordinate 142,879 of DF239365.1, forward strand.
GTAAGGATGATGGCTCATGCTGTAAGGACGCCCATCGCAAAAACGTAGGCACCGCCATCCTTCGACAGACCTGTCGGATGTGTGAGTTTTTCGGGGGTGTAGATTTGATTGTAAAAATGGTTGGAGAAATAAGGACCCCAAAAAGAATCCTACTAAATGATGATTTAGTGGTGATTTTCTTTTATGCTAGAAAGTACAATAACTTCAGATACATTGCAGGGTTTCTGCTTTCCACTTGTAATGATACTGTTGATGGAAGAAATCCTGCACCAGTTGATATCTATTTTATCGCATTATTCAAGGGTTTCATACATCCCAGGTGGTTGTCTGGGATTTCTTCCATCAACAGTACCAGCAATGATAGATTGAAAATCTGTGCCATCAACTTCTCTTTTCTCTTGTCTTGCTGCTTCTGTAGGAACTTTAGGGATTATTCTTCTATGTGTGTGTGGGATGACTCGACCTGTTCTTTTCAAACCCGGGACATCTTCTCACACATCTATCCTCATGTGTTTGTGAAAAACACCGTTTTTAGTCCAGAATGAGAGTTCCTCAAATGGAAGTGGGAAACCTGATGGATCTATCTCATATTCACAAATCTAGCTGGCGGTTTCAACCGACACCCGTTTGAAACATATGCCCATCAAAATTATGGATCATTTCCCCAAGTTTTCGGGGGCCAAAAAGCCTTGACAAAAACTTCGAAGGTTTGGCTCTTCAAATGATGTTCCGCTTTCATTTCGATGTGAACAAAAACGTCAAACGTTTTTTTTTCGCGAGTACCTTCCCAATCTGGCCGGGGACGGTAACTCAACCATTTTTGGACCATCAATGAAATAAACAGTTTAAAAACTTGACAATTTTCCTCTTAAGTAAAGGTTTACCCTCCCAGAAACTAACATGGCACCTACAAGGAGGCCGGGTACCAAAAGGAAATTCATCTTCCAACCCCCAGTGTTTCAGGTGCTATTGTTAGTTTTAAGAAGGGTAATGAATTAAATGTGGATTATACCACATTTGCAAAATTCCTTACACCCCTGAAGTTTAACAGCTCGCCCCTGAAAAATGGTGGTTGGAAGACGATCCGCCTTTCCTATTGGGTCCCGGTAACTTTTCAGGGGCATTTGTTGTTAAACTTCAGGGGGTAACATTTTGGCTTATACATGATTATACATGTATTAAATGTGGATTATACATGATTATACAACATCTGCAAAATCCCTTATCATTTTATAGCTGGTTGGTGCTCACCACCCTCCACCTTATTTCTCATTTACTATTTTTTGTATGGAAAATGGATCGATCCAGGCAGCTCACCCAGGCACCTGTTGTCCACTTTGCTTCCAGTTTTTTTTTCCCAAGAAAAATTCATCCCTTAAAGGTTTACGCACCCAAAAACTAACGGCTGGAACCCAAAAATGGAGGTTTGGTTCAGATGCTTTTCCTTTTCAATCGGGTGAATTTTTTAGGTTCCATGTTAATTTTCAGGGGTGTAATCAATTAAATCCAAGATTTTATGAAAATCCTTTAAGATTTGGAAAATTCCAACCTGGCTGATGCTCAACCATTTCATTTGCTGATTTGCTGGGAGCATTTGGGATCGGGAAAATGGCCATCCGGGCAGCTCATTTGCTCATCATCACGCTAAACTTTTACAGTTCCATCTTGTTTTTTGATCCTGAAGCTCTTAAAACATCACCAACTTACCAAAGAAAAGTATATAGCAAACCCTACCTAAAAAAACACAACACAAATAAAACACAAAACCTTCCAAGAAATCTCCAACAGGACCCACTGAACGGACCCCTCAACCTGAGTATCTAATAGCTCTAGCAAATTCCTTAGGGGTCCGTTGGTAAAGTCCCATTCAATTTTTGATAGATTCCTGGAAGTTTAGGTCGAAAATCCCGTGGTTTTGGTCCATCCCCAAGCCTTGGCACTAAACCAATCCCAACCAGCACCCAATGATGGACCATGCTTTGACCATTGCTGACGTCGCACCTGGGGACTTTTTTTTTGAGGTTTTCGTGCGGTGATGATATACATACGAAAACATGGATATACATACGAAAACATGCGCTTATATATGAAATCCATATAGAATATATAACTTACAAAATGTATATCTGTATATCCTTATAATTTAATGTAAAATATATCATATACACACATATCAAAACAATGTATACATTTACGTATGTGAACATTATGAATACTATATCTATATACATTGGTAATAAAATATCTATAATCTATATATGATATATATATATATATCATTATTATATATGTAGATTCAAACAAGTAACAAGTAGTATGTATGGTACAATGGTACTTTGGACCATGGTACATCACTTTGATCTTTAAATATGAGAAGATGGGGGCCCATCTCATCTGTGAAGATAGTTGCAACAAGTTTCCAACATATTCCTACCAAATGGTCATTGAACATGATAGAACCCAGTCCAGTTTTAAAAAACACCTAAGAAAAACTAGAAGAAAATTAAATGAAGGGCATCATTTCCATTTTCCCCCCATTCTTCCCAACCACTCCTCTGATTTTCCAAGGAAATCTCCTCCCAAAGAAACGATCCCCCCAACGACCCCCCCAACCTGCATGGCAGCCAACAAACTGTAACGCAAGGCTGGTGGTGCACAAATCATCAATGGATCCCATTCCAGTCGCCTTGGCTGCCCAAACAACCACCCCAGGGGTGCTGGTATGAATGTCCCATCTGTGATATTTGTGGGGGGTTTGTAAAAAAAAAACCGTGGGAGGGGTGGGGGTGGGTTAGGAAGGTATATGTATGTATATGTATGAAACCTCCCAGAGGTGATTCTATAGTGATGTTCCAGTTTTCTGAGGTTCTGAGGTTGAGGTGAATGGAGAAAACCTTTCTTTTCATGGACATGTTTTCGGGGTGAACGCCCTTTTTTTTCTCGCAACTCTTAGCATCCAAACTTCACACACCACAAAAAACACACAAATTTCCCAGTCGCCAAGAAACACAACGAATTATATACCCCAAAAATCCAAAAAAAATTGCTTGCTCTTCCATCTCCCCCCCAAAAAAAGCAAAAAAAACAACACGTCCTATTTTTTTCCGAAAAACATTGAACAATAGCCAACTTTTTGCCTTTTTTTTCGGCACCTCATAGCATTGGATTCGTCCCATTCTGCTAGAGTGCGCAGGCCTGGCTGATAGGGATATGACGAGGGAAACTTGTCACCAACAAGGTGGGCCCATAAACGATCGTTATAAGTATGGGGCCCATTTTCCTCCACTTCTAGGGGTGAACAAAAACCCAGTGAAACCCATTTATATCATTTATTTTGGGCCATTTATAGGGGTTGTTGCACCCCATTAAAAAATAGAATCGTATGGTTTCCACCCCACATGGCACTCAATGAAAATCTTGAGCCATGACCATAAGGGGTTACACCCCTGAAAATTAACATGTCCCCCAAAAAGCTGCTATTTCAAAGGCGGTGCCTTTTGAATCTTCCAACAGTTTTGTCACCTTAATCCGGGAAAAAAATCTGAGTTTTTCGGGAGGAGTTTTAAACGAATTTCAAGAACTTTCATCCCTTGAAGATAATGCACTTCGAACGCATATTTTTTGGAGAACTGCTCAACTAGTTGGTGGTTTTTTTAAGTCTATCCGCAAAAAATATGACGTCAACTTGGAACCACCTACAGTAGTCAAGCACTTGCATGCATAGCACCCCTTTCACCCCGAGGTTTTGGACAAATTTTTCTTCTTGCGGATTTTTGGAGCCGCCACACCCCTGAAAGCCATGGTGGTTGGAAGACAAAAAAACGGCTTCCTATTGGGGCCCGGTCTATTTCTATGGGGTGTTTTGTTCTTAAACTTTGGGGGGGGTACAATTGACTCATAAGCCCAATAAATGCTCCCTTCATGTCAGTGAAATTTATTATAGCCCAGTGATCCTAATCATTCATCATTCCCAACTTCACTGAAAACCCATGGCGGCTATCACCCTGGCCCAATTAGTAACAGTGTTTGCTATATTACAGTAGTTCCACTTAAAACATCCCAAAAAAAACAAGTGGATTATCATCATTACAAGCCCCTTTTAGGGTGCTTGGATTTGCATGTTCGATGCTTGGAAAGAGTGAACCAAAAATCTTCTTCGAAATCGTGGTGAGAAATGGTGATGAATCTCATGGGTCCTAAAAATCAATACAAAATAAGCGTAGGTAGTATCCCCAACAGCAAGGAGGTTTAACAATTCCTTTTTACACAAATGCCAACCCCAAGATGGCAAGAACTTGGTCCCGGAACCTTCGGGACCCCATCGAAACCCGAAATGCCCGAAACCGTCAGACACCATCAAAAACCCATCAAGACGCGGAACTCCAAAACCTTAAAAACCAAACCTTAAAAACCGCAGCCAGGAACCTGTTGGAACCCATCGAATGGAACCACCTTCGGTTCCCGAACCGGTTCCCGGAACCCGGTTCCTTCCCGGACCCGCCCCAGCTCACCCAGAACACACCAAAATCTACATTGTGCAAAGACCCCATAGCATTCTGCTGTTGGGGGAAAAATCACCAACCAAACAAATCCAAGTTTAGGGATGTGATGATGTGATGTTTACACCCCAGAAATCTAACATAGATACCCAAAAACTGCCATCAAAAAAAAAGGGCCCCCGTTCCCTTTTCCAAGGTTCCATCATTTTTAGGGGCCCTCCAGCCGTCAGAAATTTCGGGAGTTTTTCAAACATCACCAACCTCCCCAATTGAAGAAGGCGTCTCATCTGTTTAACCCACCTCGAATACTGCAAAGAAATTCCTTGAAAGTTGGGTTGATAATCCCCTGCTGATTCCCATGGATTCCCATGATCCCCCCAACGGATGGCCACGACGGTTGGGCCTTTGTAATGCTTGGTGGTACCACCGAGGTCTGCGAAATCACGCAAGGTCAGCAAGCTCCAAAGCCCTGTGAAGCAAACAGACAAAAACAGGAAAACAGGTGGCCGTTTTTGTTTGTTTGAACGGAACACCGAACGGAGGCTTTTTCTGGTTGGTGGTTGAACCAACCCCTTTGAAAAATATGAGTCAAAATGGGAATCTTCCCCAAATAGGGATGAAAATAGAAAATATTTGACTTTCGAAACAGCCCATGTAAACAAACCACTTGAAATGGGGGAAGATTGGTGTACATCTTTTTAGTTTATGTTCATTCCTACATTTGGATGGCTTTTGAAGATAGAAAATAATGAAAATAAAAATCCTCTCTTCCAAAAGTATCTCGTTTTTTTTTGGGGGGGGGAAGGGAGACCAGGTAGACCTGATGGATGGCCATTTGGCAATCTTCACTAATGAGGTGCAAAAATTCAGAGTTTTCCATGGCTTTCATTTAAAACCGCTTCGGGGAGTGAGAAAAGAAGGGTCGAAATGCACAAATTCCTCCAGTGACTGGCTGGAACCCAGTACAACATAGATACTGATGATAAGAGCAATAATCTAATTACTGTACACCCTATATGGGGGGCAGCATAATCCCTTAAACGTTGATTTGTTGTGAAGGTGCTTAAAAAAAAAGTGAACCAACACTATTCCTACCATTTTTGCAACACATTTTATGACGAAAGGCACCCCTGAATCACCTAACAGCTGGTTCACCCGATGCCATTAGCCCCCGAAATGAAATTTTCCATTGGATTCCAAGCAGATAGTTTCCAGAGAAGTACCGCAGAATCCATGGATTCTAAAACACCACATGCCAACTAATATGAAATTCCCTAAGAGACTCATGAGGCTTAGCTTCCAAAAAAGAGCCGGCTCTCTTTTTAATGCCTTTTTGAATTGGAAAAATCCTTGAAAACCCAAAGCATGCAAGGATTTCTAGTTGGTGGTTGAATAACCCGTTTGAAAATTGGTTCATCTTCCGCAAATTAGCGTACACAAAAAACGATTTGAAACAAACACCTAGATGTTCTTTATCTTATAGACTCTCAGGTAACAGTGTACGGTAACAAGTACACACTGCGTGCGATGGATGTTCTCTTTAAACATCACTATATATTCATCTTTAACATATTTTTTTCCCAAATCATCTGTGCAAATTGATATGCTTCCTAAACCTGAATTGTTTCGGGGATTTTACCCATATCATCCATGTATGGTCTATTTACCTACATTTACCATAAAAATCAACCAAATGTAGGTAAATATACCAGACATGGATGGTATGGGTTACTTTTCACCACCACCTTGTGGGTTGACCAACCAACCCCGGCGATTTGGGTTTACCTAACAACCCGGCTGGCTGGATCCCTCCACCGAAATTCCAATAGGAAAATATGTCGATCCTCAAGTCAATCCGGGTCCATTTTCCGGCCAGCCATGTCATGAAGGTGTTTCCAAAAATAGTGGTACCCCAAAATGGATGATTTATAATGGAAATCCGTTACCCTCTGGTAAACTAACATAACAATGGAAACTCATCATTTTTAATAGGAAATACATCTTCAAAGGGTCCATTTTCCCTTGCCATGTCATGTTAGTTGATCTCGGAGTGTAACCTTCCAGGAAATTCACATATCCCAGCTGGGGAAGTTGGGAAAATCATCTTCAAATATGCCATTTTTGGGGGATATGTTAGTTCCCTGGAGGGTAACCTTCAAAAAGATCAATTGACACCTTCCCACCCATCGAAGGATTTGGAGAACGCAGTTGGCACCTTCGTTGCTATCTACTGCTAATCGCATCTGTCGACAAAGAGGTCTCAACCGAACTGAAGTTACGGCTTCCTCAGCGACACACGACTTCTCCGAATCTCCACCATCCGATGGGAAAAACTATACTCAAAGGTTCAGGATACTTAGTAAGTGGATAGTAACCAGGGTTATAACCTCTATAAGTGGGTTCTATGTCCCCTAACTAGGGTTATAAACCTACATATAACCACTTACATCCAGTATCCTGAACCTCTAAGTACCATTCCTCAGCTCCACTGGTCTTTTGTGTACTTGATCTTCAAAAAATGGTGGGCACCGAGATATTTCAACAACAAGTTTTCCTTCCTTTTGATTGGAACAAACTTTTTATCAAGCAAAGTTCTGGGGGGGGTTCAATCAAAAAGGATGTACCAGTACTGTTTGAAAGCGATGTGGCCGGGATTCATTAGGTTGCTCCTTGTCATGAGAGGACTTTTCATCAGCGCTATTTGTTTGCTAGGAGAACGCAGCAACTATAGTTTCTGATGGTCCTCTTCTCTAGTTGGTGGTTTCAACCCATTTCAAAAATATTAGTCAAAATTGGATCATTTCCCCAAGTAGGGGTGAGCATACAAAATATTTGAAACCAACAACCAGTTCTCAATTCCATCCCATGTTCACTTGGTGTGTGAACAAACACCTGTGTTACCTTTCACTATATTGGTTGGTTAATAAGGATCCTTATAATGAATTATTTCGATCCTCATGTAACTAGTGTATAGCATAATCTCCTATATAGCATGTAAAACAACCAACCAGCTGTTTTTTTTGCTTCACCTCTGGATGTGTGGAACAACAAGAAGGCCTTTTTAAAGCATCCTTTTTTTGATTAGGTCAAAACCGCCCAGAAACTGATAACAGCAGCACGGATGATAAGACCTTTCAACATGATGTTTTTGGTCCAGGTTGAACGAAAACGGAACGAAACGGGACTTCGGAACTGATCATAGGAGAAATGTTGGTACCCTTAGTAATCAAACCCCATATGCACCTTATCTAGTGGGTATTTATATGGGGTTTTATATTGGGGAAAATGTTGGTACCCTCAAAGAACTGCAAAATTTCTTCTCATGTACACACCCTAAAACGAATAGCGAGTCGAAACGCAAATTCAATGGTTGGGAAATGCATGTCCTTCACTTTTACGGGAATGCCCTTGGCCTATTTTTCAGTTTTTTTTGCTGTTAGTTTGAGGAAGTGTAGGGATTTCTAAAAACCATCTGGCTTCATTCAAACCATGCCATGTCTGATAGGTCCTTGTATCACCTTTGCTTTTAGTTCCAGGGGAGGGTAATTTCCCCAGTTGTCAACTAGCTATTAATATTATCAATTCAGCAGCATTCTTTTACTGCATATAGTTATCACTGCTATCGAACAATCTATTATTGAAACTAGATATAGACCTGGAACTCTAAACAACCAGTTTTTTTTTAATGGTCGTTTCAATTGGATGATGAACCAAATCATTACATAAAAAAATGGTTGGAACTCACCATTTCCATCCATTTTAAAAAGAGGTTGGCCTTGGAGTTCTCGGGAATTGGTGAGTGGTCAGAAATTATCTGGTTGGTGGTTTCAACCCATCTGAAAAATATGAGTCAAATTGGACATCTTCCCCAATTCTCGGGGTGAAAATAAAAAATCTTTGAAACCACCAACTAGAGAAGGATTCCCTAATGATGGGATGACCATTCCCCATGAAGAAGTCCTTGGAAAAGGAGGTTCCTTTTGGAAACCATCATTTTCAGGTTCCATGTTAATTTTCTTGGGGGTATTCCATTTTTTTCCCTGAGTTTCTTTCTTGGGATCTTTTGGACGCCCCCCTTCGCACCTCCGGTGGACAATCCAATAATGGAAAGAGGGACGTGTCGTCCTGGGGGCCAGGAGGCGTGGCCAAAAAATTACTTAGAGGTTCAGGATACTGGATGTAAGTGGTTATATGTAGGTTTATAACCCTAGGATTTGGACCCTACTTAGGGGACATACAACCCACTTATAGAGGTTATAACCCTGGTTACTATCCACGTATCCTAAGTATCCTGAACGTATAAGTAGTGAGTTTTCTATGGAATGATGGGGGGAACAAACACTTCATCCATCAAAAATTGAATGGGACCTTACCAATGGACCCCTAAGTTGAGATCGAGTTTTATTGGACACTCAGGTTTTTTTCGGGGGGTCCGTTCAGTGGGTCCTGTTGGAGAGTTCTTGGACTTCAGCAACAAAATTTGGATGCATTTTTTTGAATAGGAGAGCTTTGCTAGAGGGAAACCAGTTCTAGTTGGTGGTTTCAACCCATTTGAAAAATATTAGTCAAATTGGATCATTTCCCCAGGTCAGGGTAAAAATTACCCTCCAGGAAATTAACATATCCCACCTGGGGAAAAGGAACATCACCTTCAAAATGGACTTTTCAGGGGATATGTTAGTTCCCAGGAGGGTAAACCACCACCTAGAAGAGTTTTGCTAGAGGTTTTTCCCAGTTGTTTGGTTGACCTCTAACGCTGGGAGTTCTTGAGATGGGATCCTCGACCCCCAAAAATTTATTGAAGAAAAAAGATGCCTTGGCTCAAAGAGAACCCCAACAAATCCCTGGAGCATACCCCAGGCATCCCCGAACCCTCAAATGAAAGGAATTCCTTCATAAACAGGTGGTTGAAGGTCTGGGGTATGTTCCAGGGGTATGTTGAAAAAGTCTTAGATTGGCTCAATTTTGACCCTCCCAAAAAGTTGTAAACAAAGACATATGTGCTGGGCTCTAAACTCCCATTGTTTCGATAGGGGATAAACTCATCAACCCAATTCTGTAGGGTTTACATACCCAATATAACTGGTTGGTGGCTTCAACCCATCTGAAAAATATGTGTCAAATTGGAAATCTTCCCCAATTTTCGGGGTGAAAATAAAAAATCTTTGAAACCACCACCTAGATAAGGATTCCCTAATTATGGGATGACCATTCCCCATATAGTGACTGTTGACCCTGGCGCATATCGTCATTCTACCACAGTTTCACCCGTTGGTGGATGAGCTCTTTCAACTCGACTTTTACTGGTTGGTTTGGTGGTTTCAACCAACCCCTTTGAGAAATATTAGTCAAATTGGGAATCATCCCCAAATAGGAGTGAAAATAACAACATATTTGAAACCACAACCTAGTTTAGATGGTTTGGAGTTGTCCAAAAATATAGATCATCTCCCATTTTTGGGGAGATCCTTTGAGCCTGTCAGGGTTGGACTCCCTTATTTTGAGGGGGAAACACGTGGTGGCTCATGTTGTGGTAGGTTAGTTGTAAGCCTGGATAGGATGCTGCTTTCAGCTGTGGGCGATGTAAATTAATCGGACCTGTTGGGTACCTCCAAATAGACATACTAAGACGAAATGTGACCATATCTGCCGTTTATTTTGGCAAACGTATTTTTCAGCCAGCTTGCCAAATAGAGTCACATCAGATCTCAACTTACTGGTGACTTTTTGTACCATGAGTCCCACAATTGTAGGGGCATCCCATATAGCCTATATCATATAGGCGACATGGAGGCAAGCACAGTTGTACCCATTTACACTCCCTAAAACTAACATAGCCCCTGAAAATAGGCCTCTCCAATAGGAATTTTAATCTTCCAACCATCCATTTTCAGGGGCTATGTTAGTTTCAGGGAGGGTACAACCAACACGAAATTTGTATAATTTCACTGCCAAAACTCTACCATACTAACTATTCCTAAGAACGTTGAATAGGATTTTTTCGGGTTCCAATCCCAATCTCTTCAAGTAAGATTCAATCGTCCCCCTTCCTTACAAACATACCCTGGATTCTTAGGGTATGGGTAATATCCACCATTTCCCCCTGAAGAAAAAACAACCATGGTGTCCTCCAACAAATCGGCCAAAAGGTCTGCTCGCTCCTCTCGCGTTGCGAAGTTGGATTTCTGGAAAACACCAACTCGGTGGAATACTCAAACCAAACAACTATGAGTACATGAGTCAACAAAAATAGATTCTACCTGGGGGTTTCCTTAAATGGTGGTACCCCCAAAACACCCCAAAATAGTCATTTTTAGTAGGAAAACCACTGGTTGTTGGGTACCACCATTCTAGGAAACCCCCACCTAGTACCCGACTAGAAAACCTCATTGAAAAACCCCCCCTCTCAACACGTTGATTAGTTAGTTAATGCGTGATTTTTGCGGGTATAAAAAACATCACGCAATCTAAAGCAACTCAAATTGAGCCGGTTGGTCCTCATAAGAAAAGTCCAGGTCGTTGGCAAATGCTGCATCATCCGCCTTAATGATGAGGCTTTTGCGCAAGGCAAGGCAATTTCATGGTGTCTGGTTTTTTCACTGTGTATTTTTTACGGCTCGGATGTCTTGATTTTAGAATAAATTAAACTGAGATAATGATGGTTTTCGCAAAAGTGAAGTAACAAAACCAAAAATCCGACCGAAGAGTGGGTTTTAACATTTTAACCTGCCGTTTTCGGGCTCCTAATTCTCAGGGCAAGGAAAATACATCAACCAACGAACTGACTTGAACAATCTACGGCAGTAATCGGATTCTTACAAATATCTGCCAGGCGTATCAAAACACTCAATCAGGGGTCAACATATTGCCAATCCAAACTTAAACACTGCACTATTAAAAAGAAATCCCTCAACATGACCATACATTTTGATATCTCAAAAAATGGGTCCTATTTAATGATCCCTGTTCATCCGTCGGCTTCATCTGGATTCTTTTGGGTAGAACTCCTTTGGGAGCAGCTCCGATTTTGCCCCCCAACAAAAACCTGCCTGGCCCTGAAGTTTGTTTTTTTCGACGAGCTTCCGCCCGCTGTCTCTTGTCCAAGAGCCCGAAAATGGACGTCATGGCGATTAAAAGCAGATACACAAAAACAAAACAAGGCCCCGTTGGGCGCAGGTCAAATCGTCGTGAAGTTGGAAGGTGTTTTGTGTGTTTTTTTTGCAGGGTAAGAGTACAGACTTTGTAGGCTGGATTCGTTTCAAACATCATCAAATCTTCTTGAGCTCTTCTTCAAATGGCGTCAATCGTCGGATCAGGGTGACAGATATAACCCAGTAGACGAAACGTCCAGGTGGATTCATAGTTTATGCACCTTTTTAGAACTATAGTAACTATAGCAATATGTTTCTCTATGAACTGGGAACTTGAAACTGTACGCTGTAAATCTTGATGTCTTTTCTAGTTTGAAGCGAAAGTAAGATGACAAGAGTAGAGCGGTCAAGTTTTGATAGCATCCTTAGAGTTGTGGTGATGGTAGGGAACAACATATTCCCGTTTATATTAGGGATTTCTTAAACATGACGTTCATCCAATACGGATCAACAAACATCAGCAACTCCGCGCATCAATGCATGATATTCAAGAATGATTCAACAAAAAAACCCTGAAATATCAACCATGAACTTATATATATATATATATGTATATTTCTTCAGTCATTTGCTCACTTTATCCAACTGACTTATTGTTGTCATTTTTGTTGTCCATCTGCTGACCTTGAGCCCAATTAAAAATCAACAACGTAGGTGGCTGGTCGTGTTCGGAATGGATGTCCAACAAATTCATGAAGCCAAACAAGCTGAAGGCTGGACCCTACTTGGAGGATCATCCCATTTAGTAAGTGGTTAGTAACCCCCGTTTATAAGCCATTTGGGCCATTTGGAAGGGAAATAACCCCCTTTAGGGAACTTACTAACGATGGTTATTAACCACTTACAAGTCCTGGGATGATCCTCCAAGTAACAAGCGATGAGGGTTTTTCTGCAAGTTCCGAATCTCCTTGTTCTTTTTTTTTTTGGTGCGTTGATTTTCAGGTGACATGTTCGTTTTCCCAGGGAGTTCGTAGGAGCTTTTCTTAGACTTGGTTGTGAAGATGGTTGAAGAAGTTTTTCTATTTTGAACTCCAAACAACCAGTGTTTTTATGGTTGTTTCATTTGGATGATGAACCAAATCATTACATTAAAAACGATTGTTTCCTATAACCTTAGATTTGCTAAGATGGTTGGACAAAGATAAAAGATGTTCCCCAAATGGTGATTTTCCAAAAAAAATACAACACACCCCTAGAGCACACCCCAGGCAATCCCCATAGCCAACTATGAAAGGAATCCCTTTATAGCCTGTTGGTAAAGGTTTAGGGGTGTGTTCCAAAGGTGTGTTGAAATAACCTTTGAGATTTACCATTGTAGGAAGTGTGCACATCACCTGAAACAAATCCAACACATCCACCATTAGTTTCACCCCCAAAAAAGACCACCATTTCTGAGGAAATTAAACTTGGGTAGATCGGTAGATCCGTTAAATGCTGGTAAATTGGAAGCCCCAAACTTGAAAATAACAACCAGGTTTTCTTAAATCGATGGAATGATGATTTGGTTGTTTCGTCATCCAATTTAGAGACATTGCCAGATCTAAATGGATGTTGCAGCAGGTTCCAAAGGGAGTGAACCTTGTCATTTCCTATCTGGACACTGAAAAAAACTTCGATTTGTAATGAAGATAGCTTGAAAAAGTTTGAAAAGCATGTAAATAATATTCTTCAAGTGGCGAGTTGGGTGATGCATCCCATATTGGAATCCATAACAAAAATCACTAAGCAAAAACAGATCTAAGATAAATCAACTAAACACATCAAGGGCTACGTTGTTTTTGGGAAATGATTCGAAACCTTGCCTACAGAGTCTGAACAAGTAAACCTTTAGACAAGACTCAACTGTAAACAGGAAATCTCCAAAAACGTGGCTTTTTCCATTCCTTGTATATCCACAAGGGGGGCCCTTTACCAGTTATAAATGGGCTTATAAACGCTATAAATGGCCTTATGAATAGGTCAGTGGGGATATAACCCCCATAAGTGGAGTCAAAATCCTACTTACAAGTGGTAGGGGTGGTAGGGGCCCTTCTTGTAGGTGCTTCCTTTTTCACCATGGATAAACACTTACATAAACGAATCTGATGTGGTTTGAATCACTTGTTTTGATTCTCTGCTCACTTTAGTTCAAGTCCTGTCAAACGAAAAAAACCTTCCTGCCCGAAAACAAATCTCCTCAACAAAAATCACCACCAGGAATTATCATATCTTTTTTTGGTGGCCGGGATCCCTATGTATAAACTAGTAGTTTCAACCCATCTCAAAAATATTAGTCAAACTGGGTCATTTCCTCAGTGAAAATAAATATTTCAAACCACCACCTAGTAAATATACCACAACTGGATCCTAAATTTACCTACGTATATTTATCGATCTATTGAAAATTTAAACCTTCATAAACCTTTCCCTCCCCCCAAAAAAAACAAAAACAAACCAGCCACCCAGCCATCACTCCAACCTCAGGCGATTGTTCCGCAGGTGTCACTAGCACAGGTGGAGCTGCCGATTTAGCCTCAGAAATTCATCTGGAGATCATCTGGTTCAACTGGGAGATTTGGTCCATACCCTATACTACCATACCATACCATACCATACCATGTATTACGGGTAAATGTAGGTATATTGGGTGTTTCCAAAAAATAGGGGTATATACCCCAAAATGGATGGTGAAAATAATGGAAAACCACATTTTTTAATGGATGATTTGGGGGGAAAACCCACCATTTGAGGAAACACCCATAGATACATGGTTGATAAATATGATGATATGGTAATTTACCAAAGAGCATCACCCATTTTACCATAACCATATGGTACATTTTACCTACATGAATGGTTGAGTTTTATGGTATTCATGTAAGGAAATATACAATCGTCCCATGGATGGTATTGGGTAAGGATCCAGCTGTGTTCTAAGAAAGGGATTAACTCTACAATCCTATTCTGGGAATATGATTGGAACCCTCAATCCTACTCCCCCGAAATTTAACATGGAACCTGAAAATGATGGCTTCCATGAGGAGCTTGCTTTTCTAGGGACTTCTTTTTTTCAGGTTCCATGTTGAATTTCGGGGGTGTATTCTAAGGAGGTGTTCGGATTCTGAGGGATAACCCAATGTCAACTAATTCCGTAAACTGTACATCCGGCAGTGGCCCAAGTACCACCCACCTTCCAGTAAGTTATCCCCAAAGTCAACTAATCCTTAGTAAAATTTGGCCATGTTTGAGGTAAGTTTAATACCCTCCAGGGAAGTAACATATCCCACCTGGGGAAAAGGAAAATCATCTTCCAAAGTGCCTTGGTAGGGGATATGTTAGTTCCCTGCAGGGTAGTTGCTTGTGAATTCCTATGTTTTTGGTACTATACAAATCTACCGATCTTCTTTTGCTAGTTAAGTTGAATCTATTAAACTATCACTAATCTCCCAGCCCCCCAAAAGATAAAGGTCTTACTTAGTAATTTTTGTGCATCCCTGTAGGTAGGTTGTAAGTCACGTGATTATAGGTGAAGTGAACCAACAAAAACTAAAGACGGAGAATCCTTCCAGCAGGACACCCAACAAATTGAAGGGATTGTTTCACAGATTTCTGGTCTCAAATTGGCTGCTGGTTTCAACCCATTTGAAACATATGCTCGTCAATTTGGATCCTTTCTCCAGGTAGGATGGATTGAACAAAAGATATTGGAAACCACCTAGTTGTAGTTGCCATTTTTCACGTCGTAACTGGCCATTTTTTCCGGGGTTATTCAAGCGTCCCTCAAGGCTGAGATTTACCAAGGCACTCCTTCTTCTTCCTTGTGTCCAGCCCAGGTTGGATCATCCTGAAGATCGTGAGTCGCTGGCTTCTTTCGATGTAAAAACAACGGTGTTTTTTGGTGGGTTTTCATTGTTTACCTTGCTTGTTGCTGGATTTTCATTGATCATCCCGGAAAAAACATCACTCAAAATTTCCATGGGGGAAATTGGATGAACATCTAAAACACCCCAAAAATATCCTGCAGTTTTTCAAGCAGCATGTCATCTTGGAGATATTCCCACAAAGGAGCAGAGATGATGGACGTCGAAGCATGGGGTTCGTTATGACGCAGCCAAAAAAAACACAACTTGAAGTACTGAAAAAGAAACAAAACTTTGGGAAGCTGATGACACGATCCTTTTAAATGGCTTTAAATATATAATCCCTACACACCCCTGAAAACTAACTTACCGAAAACAGGCAACACTTCATGATTTGGAGATATTTTTTCCTTTTCCAAGGGAGCCTTTCTCAAGTTCCATCCTAGTTTTTCGGATTTTGAAAAAAACAACCTCTACGATGTGCTGATCAACAACCTGCAGGTAGCTCCAAATCGCCAGCTCCTTAGCTCGTTCCCTATCATCATGGATTTTAGATACCCTCCAGGGGATTAACATATCCCACCTGGGGAAAAGGAAAATCATCTTCAAATATGCCATTTTTGGGGGATATGTTAGTTTCCTGGAGGGTACTGCCACCTGAAAAATCGCTTCCCTTCCGGGTTCCGCACCAGCTAGTCGAAGAAAGACATGGGTAGGATTGAAAACAAAACATCCTGTACCCCCTCCAGGAAGGATTTATGTAGAAGGAAAAATCATCGACTCAAAAGTGATTTTCGATGGGATATGTTAGTTCCTAGGAGGGGTATCACCCAACCAACCTGCACAAACATTCACACCAAACAACCACCCAAGGTACCTGCAATGGCGATGGAATGGGACGTCCCGCCACCGTTGGGCGGCCAGTTTTTGGGCAATCCTCACCGCACCAGACATGACGTGTAGAGAGATGTCTGCAAACTGAAGTATGATTTCAATGGGTACACTCATCTGGTCAAATTATAATATTTCACCAAGCCAGGTTTTCCGGAAATAAGGAGATTTCCCTTACTTTTCACCACCATTTGAGGTGAGGTCGGGTGAGGTCGCTATAATTTGACCAGACTCATGTACACTCCCTGGTTATTTGCTGCATATAGGAGATTGTACATGGATTGATTGAAACCCAGAAAAAAATCCCATAGGATCCATGGGACTGGTATATAACCAAGAAATCAACCAAATGTAGGTAAATATACCATACATGGAATATACATGGATCCTATGAGTATAAAGATTGTAAAAAGGTATTATAAGGATCCCTATGAACCTATCAGTAAAATGGAATGCTTTGCACCAATTGAAATTGGAAGATACACTCCCAAACAACAACTAACAACGAATATACCCTGGCAAATTAACATGGAACCCAAATAATATGGAGGTTTGGAAGATGATTTTCCGAAACCCATATTCACAGGATCCCATGTGACACTGCCTCATATCGAGTTGCTTGACCTCCATTGATCCTATAAACAATCAACCATTCATGGATCAGCAAATGATCAGTAAATAGTATTATATATACTAGTTGGTGGTTTCACTCCCTTTGAAAAATATGAGTCAAAATGGGAATCTTCCCCAAATAGGAGCAAAAATAAAAAATGTTTGAAACCACCACCTATTATATATACATATATCATATATATATATATATGGGGCTTGTGCTAAATAAAGGTTCCCAGGAACCCCCCTTTCGCAAATCTTTCGCGAATCTTTCGCCTCCTTTCGCGGTCCCATAATGGTTGCATTTTCCAAAATCAAGAATTCGTATCAGGAATCAATATATGGAATCAAACAAACTCGAATACAAACTATACAATAAATCGGTTGTTGTTTGCACGAATGAATGGAAGCAACCAAAATGTCATTGTGATATGTTGCTTCTTCTCCCTTGGACCAATATCAGGCATGGCTAAATGCAGCCCATTTTGGGCAGGACATGGCTCGAGTGGATACGTCTTTCGCGCATCTTTCGCGAACCTTTCGCTCGAAACCGTAAAAAAAATGAGTAGATACTATCTCCTATCTGGTCTTTCGCGGATCTTGCGCAAACCTTTCGCCAATGTGTACATTTCTCGAAAGGTACCTTTCGCGCAGACATCTCAAATCTATGCCTGTGGACCTCGATTATATAAAACCTTTCATGGGTTTCTGCACGACTCTCATATATGTATATGGATTTACATACATCATGTATGGATTCCCTATGGTGCCCAAAAACGGGGAAACGGACATGGAGTCAGGGAAGGTATAGAAACACTGGGTTAAACGTTCACGAAACTCAACGATTAGCCTTATTCTTTTTTAAAGCCTACCATCTACCCCTCCCTGAAACGAAAACACTCAGGTCGACCCTGAAAATATGGAAAGGATCGTAAAATCCAAGCATCCAAATTTTCATATGCAAGCTGTCAGCTGTGGGTTTCAGGGAGGGTATCTTGGACATTTTGTGGGAGGCTTCCCTTACTAACCATCACCATGTGGATGATTTTTTCAAGCGGCACCTTTCCCTAAGGCTTTGCCAAGTTGGCCCCACCGGGCCTCATCCACAGGTGGCTCAGGTTCAGGGCCTTCCGTAGAGGTATCAGAGCGCATATCCTGGCTCAGCTTTTTTGAATCACAGGGGTCTTTAATGGAGTTAGAGCATACACTACTGTAGTTGGTGGTTGAACCAACCCCTTTGAAAAATATGAGTCAAAATGGGAATCTTCCCCAATTTTCGGGGTGAACATAAAAAATATTTGAAACCACCACCTAGATACATTAACTGGTTGGTGCTCAACTCCCACCCTTGTTGCTCAGAAAAACTCGTCATCAAGAAGGTTAAATGAAAGGCCCAGTTAAGTTGCTCATTTGCTCGTCACTAAGCACCAGCCCAGTCAAATTTGTTGACTTTAGACACCCGGGGATGTCATCAACCTCGAGATCTCGCAAATAAAAACATGCCGCAACCTCGAAGTTGACAAAAAACAAGTTGACACTTGAGCCACAGACAAAAAAAAACCGGTTCTGGATACTTCAACCCCATTGAAAAATATTAGTCAAATTGGAATCATTTCCCCAAATAGGGATGAAAATGAAAAATATTTGAAAACACCAACCAGATAACTGTGTAGTATGTTCTTTTTAATTGCTCTAAATTGGATTTACAGTCTCACACCCAAGATGCAATCGTGGCGATTGCACTGGATTTGGCATGTTCGATGCGAACCGGACAAGAAAAAACAGGGCAATTCTTTGCCATGGGTTCTGAATCCATTAAAAAATCACCTAGGTTAAACAAATCCAAGCAAACATATGCTATTTTTCTAAAAGGGTCCCAAAAAGTTTGATTTTCACTGGGAGGTTCTTTACCAACTGAATCTGTTTTGTCTCCCGAATAACAGAAAACAAGTGGAAAAACACACACACAAAGACAAAGACAAAAAGCAAAGCGTGTGAAACGTTCTGTTGTAATTAAATACCCTGCGGGAAACTACCATATCCCACCAAACGGGAAAAGGAACATCATCGACTCAAAAGTGCCGGATGGGAAGGGATATGTTAGTTCCCAGGAGGGTAGAATACTTGGGATGTTCCCCGCATTATTTCATCATCATTTTCATCCAAAAGCAACTGAGCCATCTTCCACTCCGAAAAACCATTTCGCCTTGCCAAACTTCTCCTGCGTTTCGTGCAAACTTCATCAGTGCGAGAAAATTACAACCCCGAAAACTAAGATGATATTGAAAAACGTCCATCTTCAATAGGAAATGGTAGATTTTCCAGTGTCATGTTCGTTTTCCGGGGAAAAAATGCGCAAACTCTAGAAATCCAAACTGGACCTTCCTCAAACCCGGTTTTTACAACCGAAAATTATGGCACAGGGTCGAGATCCCAAAAAGGATTTTTTTTCCTCATCTGAAGCAGGACTTTTCAACAGTTTGCCATGGAACATTTCCACTTGGAGGATCATCCCAGTTAGTAAGTGGTTAATAACCATGGTTAGTATATCCCCTAAGTAGCCTTGTTCCCTTTCCAAATGGCCTAAATGGCTTACAGATGGGGGTTACTAACCACTTACTAACTAGGATGATCCTCCAAGCACGATTTTTTCGTAGTAAATACCATCTCAAATTAGGTGCGTTTTTCCAGCCAGCTATAATTGTTTAGAGGCGTTTATTTTTCCCAAACGCATGGCATGAAAACCTATTGGAAAGAACTCACTCCAATCAAAGAATCCAATTCCCTAAGGATGATATTTGGCAACATGAGGAAAATAGATCACCCAGCAACAGTGGTAAAGTGAAGGTTTATAGGGATCCTGTGACTATGAATGTAATAACCCTGGTGACTATTCCTGGGGGGTTACTAGGTGTCTGTGAACCCAATACATAACCGAACTATGGCGGTCTTCACGTTCAAAACGGGCTTCGGAACAATCACAAATTGGGACAAACTTCTTGGAATCACATCTCTTCACAGGTGAAGATATGGAAAACTTGATCTAAAAAGTACTAGTTGGTGGTTTCAACTCGATTGAAAAATATTAGTCAAATTGGAAACCTTCCGCTAGTAGGGGTGAAAAGAAAAAAATATTTGAAAACACCACCTAGAGTACATGGCATAGGTCCTATGATTTAGATGGGTCGCGAAACGCGAAACTAGCCTCTCTTTTGGCTGCTCCAGGGCCATCTATTTAAAACTGTTTACACTCCAGAGCAATACCGTGATATACCGTCCCCAAAAACAAACAGTTTGCCCCCCCAAAGTAGTAGTCCAACCATCAACAACCATCAATTTTCAAGTGCTACGTTTGTTTCAGGGAGGGTATTTGATAACGCTTGATGACACATTTTGCCTTGCTTCCGCTCATCTTTCAGGTTGGCACATGAGGATTTTCTGGGTGTGCAATGGAACTATCGGGTGATGGTGACTGAGCTGATTTTGCACATAAGATTTTCTATAAGATGAATCACTCCAGAAATCTGGGTAACTTGAGGGAACTACTATCCATGGTTCTTCAAAAGGTTGAAATTGATCGTATGTTATCAACGTCCAAATTCCTCGTTCTCGTCAATAGAATCAACCCAAACAATACACTTTCAGGAAATCCATCAACATTACCATACACTTGCATCAAATTTGTCAACCCCCCCAAAAATGGGTCCCATTTAATAACGCCAAACTCCTTCTCATCAATGGAATCAAAGACATTCTTCAAGATGAGGTTGGCAGCCCACCTGACAAAAAAATTGGTTGAAATACCCGCTTCGCTTCGCTGGGATTTTCGCTTGGCAGCTTGCATTTCGGCGGCTTGAATCCTTTCAGGGGCTGATTTTTTTTGAGGATGGGGATAGACTCAAACCACCAATGTCCTTAGGATTTGCTTAAGATGATTGGAACAAAGTTCCAAAAATAAGATCCCTTACACCCTGGAAAATTAACATGGAACCCCAAAATGGAGGTTTGGAAGATGATTTGCCTTTTCAATTGGGTGATTTTAGGTTCCATGTTAATTTTCAGGAGTGTAAATGGCAATGAAAGATGATGATGAATCCCATGGGTCCCTCAATCCGTAAAACACCGAAACACATCCAGGACGGTGAAGACACATCGACCCAAGCCAAACACAACCAGTAGCCAAACATAACCAGTTTTTTTTTTTGGGGGGGCTTCAAAAACCACTTAAAAAATGGACTAGAGATTCCTGGAACTCCAAAGAACCAGTTTTAAATGGATGTTTGTTTAAAACAACCATTTCCCCATTCGTAAATATTTGGAAACCATCATCCAATTGAATCGAACCAACCATCTATAAATGGTTGGCAGGTTCCAGGCCATGCGATAGGCAACACCCATCTGCCGCTAAGTGACTCGCCAACGGCAATGGACTCGGCAGAGTGCTCGCGCTGCATGCTGTCCTGAGAGGTTTCGTTTTTGAACAAATTCAACCTCTCCATAGTGGGAAAGGGAAAAACGGGCAACTGTGAACAAATTCAAGCAAGAAACAACTGCAGTTTTTTGCTCGTTTTTTTTGGAGCAAAAATCGTACACCTGCTCTTATGTCCCAGCAACACCACCCAACCGCAGCCCTCTTGCTGATGAAGTCACGGTGTTTCCCATCGTAGATGTGCAAACAAAGACGAGAGAATGCAAAGAGGGAATGCAAACTTGAATGCTGAAACAGGCTTCGGCATTTTTGGTGTTTTTTTTCAAGCAAAATTTGCAACGTAATCCCAACATTCATCTACGGTTTGAAAACAACTTGACCCACTTTTTTAGGGGGGACGTATTTCAGTTTACTTTTATTTTTTGTGCGATGTTTCGGGGGTGTATCTATATCGGTTTCTTATTTTGAATCTTTGGTCAACTGTGGCGTGGAACTCATCATGTGTGAGTTCCTGTTAGGAGGATACATGAAGCGTCAAGTCAGAAGTAAATGGTTCTGCTGATTTACCCTAAGGATCCAGGTATGTCCTAAGACCCTACAATCCTATTGTGGGGATGGGATTGGGACCGTCAAACCTACTCTAGGGAAGGGTATGGATCCTTAGGGTTAGAATGGATCAAATGTAAAAGCGGGTTTTCTTTTCAAAATGTGCCACAAAGAAATGCCCCTTCAAGTCCAAGTCAACTATTTTCTTGAATGCCTTCTTTCTAAAGGTAAAGACGACCTGAGCCACGAACAAAAGCCCTCGTACTTTCCATTATACTGGTTGTTTACTAGGGATCCTCATTACAATTGGTTTATGAAATAATCCCCACATAACTGGGTAGGTTTTCATCCCTAGCATATACCCAAAACAACCGTTGGGGCCCTCTTTTCGAACCCGCTGCATTGTCGACACTGTTCGCAGCATGTTTTACTTGAGAGCCTTCAATGAATTCGGCCAAAGGTGGGTACTGCTTCCTTTCTGAATCCTTCGAATGCCAAAAATAACAAAATGAAAGCACCACCTAGATCATTGAAAACATAGTTGTATATGAAAAATATATAAGTATGGTACTCTAAACAACCAGTTTTTAATGGATGTTTTGTTGAAACAACAACTTTTTATGTAATGATTTGGTTCATCATCCAATTGAAACAACCATGTATAAATGCCTGTTTGGAGTACCAGGTGCTTAATCACAATGGAACTTTACCTAAAAAAGACTTCTGCAATACAACCGTCTGGGTTTGGTACTCCAAACCACTTTTTTGGTTGTTTCAGTTGGACGACGATTCCCAAATCTTTACATCCAAAATGCTTGGAAACCACCATTTCTATCCATCCAGCCATTGCAAAACTGGTTGGCTGTGTAGGGTTCCAGGCGGATAAACCCATCCACCATCCGCTAAAAAAACTTGCGGTAATAAAGCTCAGATTCCAGGGGCCGAAACTTGGATGAAACTTTGCTTGTAAACACATGCCTAGTTTTTTCGCACCGAAAAAAGCCAATCATTTATCACTTAAAAGTTGGGGAGGTGGTCACCTTCCATGAAAACTTTACCACCAAGCGTGTTTTTCTAAAAAGATGGTGATTTCCACCCAATTTTTCCATGTCGTAATGATTTGGGGTTCCCGTCATCCATCCGGTATTTGTTGCCATTTTTATTCGGGGATGTTGAACAAATACCAGCTTAAAAAGGAGGACATGTACAATTTTTTTGGGAGGGATCATCAACTAGCCTCGTGTGAACTAACATGTACTTCCTCCCAGCTGGTACGATACTTGAAGACGATTTTTTTTCTGGCTGAAACCCTTTCGGTGGGAAGACGGTGACCGTTCCATCTAGATGGAAAAAAGACTTTACCTTCCCAAACAATCTGAACTGTCTCTGAAAAAACCATTTTCAGTGCAGTATTATGCACTATATTATAGGTTTGTTTGCTTGAATTTCGATTCACATTTCACTGAAACCCTTTTTAATGGAAGGACTATATTATAACCCGAGGTCCCCAAACAACTGAAACTTCGAGGGGTGCGTTTTTGGGCAGTTTGAGTACTGAGGTTTGGCTTCCTCCGATGTCAAGTCAGGCCCTCAAGCGTTCCGAATTCAGCGACGAATTGCGACGAGACGCCACGACTTTGACATGCAACCAATGGGCCATGCGCCAAGCAGCCGTATGGCCATCAGTGATCAATCACAGAAACCAAATGAGCCACGAAAAACAAACACCCTTAATACTTTCCATTGAATCCTGGTTGGTTAATAGGGATCCTTATATTGGCTTATTATTATAGTGCCTACATAACTGGGTAGTATAATCCCCTATATACCCTAAACAATCAGGGTATCTTTCATGGCTCAAATCATTGCAATACACCCAATAAATACCCAATAAATACACACTATATAGGGTGTATATGGGGTTGATAATTATGGGACCCCCATCCCCAAGGGTTTTCCCACCATTTTTTTTTGGCACCAAAGGATCTGGCCCTGAAGAAGATCCCAGGCAAACCACCAAAAGATACATCTGCCGGTTTCAACTCAAAACAACCAGTTTTTTGTTCTAATGGTAACGTTTCAATTGGATGATGAACCAAATTATACCCCCTGGAAGTTTAACATAGCCTCTGAAAATGGATGGTTGGAAGATGAGTTTCCTTTTGGGATTCCTTATTTTCAGGGGCTATGTTAAACTTCGGAGGGGTATGCATTAAAAACAAACCAAATGGTTCTTACATGGTTCTTACTTTCCATTATAGCGGTTGTTTGAAAAAACGAATCCTTTTTTCGGTTCCTTAATTTCATCCCCCACATAACTGGGAAGGTGTTCAACTCTGTATACATTATATAGCCCAAACAACAAGTTTTTTTTTTCATTGCTTCCCTAGCTTTGGATTGACCACAGCGCAGCAAATCCCTTAGATGCCTCTGAATTCCGTCCAAAATGGAACGTGGCATGTTTAAGCGAATCTGGTTCTTTCAACGCCCCCCACCCCACAAGGGCTTTGTTAACCTAAATGGTTGTTTCAATTGGAAGATAAACCAAATCATTACATTAACAATGGTTGGTTGTTTCACCAAAGGTAAGGGAAGTGTCCCCTTTAAAACCACCTAAAGGTAAAGGTAAGTGACATTTCATCGTGACCATCCATTAAAAAAATGGTTCTTTAGGGTACCAGGTAGCTGGTTTTCCTTTGGAGAGCTATACAGATACTTCACACCAGGTTAGAGAGGGTGGACCTGCTCCATATGTAACACTAGATTAGGAGTATACCGAGTATACCCTCCCCCCCCACCCTAAAAATGTATGGCCAACATATATTTCTATAAACCACCAACTTGAGATACACACCTGAAGATTAACATGGAACATAAATCATGGAGGATGAGACTGGCATTGTCTTGTTTGACTTTTCTATAAACCACCAATTTGTCTTTTTGTAATTTGCCCCGCCTGATTTTATTCACACCCTAGACAAAGATTAATATACATTATCTGGATGAAAATCCGGAACACGAACTTGAGATATACTGTTGATGGAAGAATTCCTGCACCATCCAACATACATGACACCCTGTAAATAATGTGATATTTACCATATCAACTGAAGCAGGATTTCTTCAATCAACAGTATGAAACCTTTTCCACCAAAAAAGCTGAGATTCTCTTCCCATCGCAGGATTTCTTCCAACATTCCGTTTCATTTCATTGGTACTAGGGTGGCCATGGAAGTTAGGAACTACTTAGTAAGTTGGCTTATAGATTTTATAAGCTATTTACAGGACTTGCAACCTACTTATAGGGTTTTATACTCCATTTACTACCGATTGTTAGTAAGTACCAGCTGGAACCTGATGGCCCTGCATTTATACATACTTGTTTCAATTGGATGATGGTTCCCAAATCTTTATCATGGAAAATTGGTTGGACATCACCAAACCTCCATCCATTTAAAAATTTGGTTCTTTGGAGTTCCAGGCAGGGGCAATATCACTATAATATCACTAGTGGCACGTGCCCCTGTGCCACAGTTTTTAGAGCTCACTCACTGGAGCCACGGACAAAAAAACCCGGACCTCCGGACATTTTCCATCGGAATCCTGGTGGTTTAATGACGTGATCCTTATGTCATGGTTTATGAAATGATCCCGATTCCATCCCCAAAACCGAAATGCAGGTTTTAAACCCTGAAATGATGGGTTATAAGTAAAAAAACCCTAAAAAAATGAAGGTAAAACCCCCGTGGGGGAATTCTCATGGTTTTTTTTTATTACCATCCGGAAAAAAACAAACATAGCTGGCTGGAAAATCCCCATCTTGAATAGGAAATACATCTTCATTCATGGTGGATTTTCCAGCCAGCTATGTTAGATTACCGGAGTGTAACCCGGAAAAACCACCATAGGATCCCATTTTTTTTTCATGGGACTCTGCCGTCACTCATTGTCCGCGATCAACTTCTGGATGGAGAGCTTACGCCTTGGATCCACCACCCCCGTCACCATGGTGCCACCCGAAACTCCCGTCAGGACATAAGGCCAAAAAACCAGGCGGCGTTAAGGCCTTAGGAGATAATGGGTAGTTAAAATGAAGAATCCCTCAGATACCTGGCCTTATTTCTTTGGGAGTGGTGTGGATCTGTTTTTTGGGGAGGGAGGGTGGGGTGGGCTCTTAGATTCCTTATAAAACTTGGGGATATCCGCAACCAGGCAGCGAGTCGAGACCCCCTGAAGATCCTGGTGCTTGGAAGACTGGAAAAGGAGCCCAGTTACGTCCAACTGGAACAGTGGGCACCTACCAGTTATAAGTAGGGTGAAATAACTCCACTTATAGGGGGTTACACCTCCGAAAACCAACATGTCCCCTAAAAAGGGACTGTTTTAATAGGAAATACATCTTCCAACCATTGATTTTCAGGGGACATGTTAGTTTTCTGGGGTGAAATAAGCCCAGTTACCTTTTTGTATAATGCAAATTTATGGGGGGTCAAAACTTTTCTTCCCTTGGTTCAGGACTTCCGTTTACACAACCCCAGGTCATTCCTTTTTATTTATTTTGGCAACCTTTTGAAACCAACGAATCCCTACAAAAAAAAACTCAGGGACCCCTCGAAATTTGAGGTACCAAAATTGATGGGTTTGGATAATGACCTCCTTTCAAAATGTATATGATAGCTATTTTGGGGTATATATTAGATTTGATAAGGTTTTAGTCTCTCTCTTTCCCCCCCTGGATTCTTCATATCACCACCCCCAAAACATCCTCAAACTTTCCCATAAACTTCTCAATTGAGGCGCCTCAGGATCAATGGTAACATCTCCAAGTCAACATTGTCACCTTGACGCTTCGTGCGATGAAGCAACACCTGCAGGACACTTCAGATGGGCTTTTTCGCTTGGGATGCTTCCATATTTTTTGTTGGTGAAGTTCAACTTCCAACAAAAACGGGAGAGGACATCACACATAATTACTAGGGGAAACATAGAAAAAAACACAACTATTTTTTTTGTTTAAGCTTTTTGGTTTTTGAAAACTATCGTCATTGATCCAAAACTCCGAGCGTTGATCCTATAATCCTTGTAAATAGGTTGATTGCGTCCCGTAAATCGGTGAAAGAAACAAACAAAAACTAGAGGATTGTGAATCGATGACTTCCAGGATTCGACACCCTAAGTGATCAAAATTTGCAAGGCTGCACAACTAACACTGCGCACTCTTTTTGGCTTCCTTCCCCCATTGACGCCACTGTCGCTGGTCGGCTGGATTCTCTCGCTTGGCACGGCAACTGTAGCCTCCGGCGCGATCAGACCTGGAGCAACGGCGCAACCAGAATTTTTTCCATGTCAACACTTTTTCCTTCATGGTGTTTTGAAGCTACTTGGAGGATGGGCCCCCAGGACTTGTAAGTGGTTACAGTCTGTTTCCCCCATTGATGAGCAGAATTCCTGCCAACCAATTTATATATACATAAATATACATAAACATCAAAATATACTTTATAATATCATATCATATGATATGATATTATATTATATTGTATTAATTATATTATATCATATTACATTACCTCATATCATATCTTATCATGCTATCTCGTAATACATTAAATACATCACTGCTTTTTGTTTGTGAAAAAAATCACCCCGACTTCTTTGCTGCCGCCGTTTGTCTTAGAAAATGGCACCTTGAAGCCACGAGATCTTCTGCGGCCACGTGCCTTCTCGAACTTACGACCCTTGGAGCGAACGTAGGGTGCCTCGGTGGGTCGCAACGGTGCGTGGTGGTGACATGTTGGCTCTTGATGTCACCCATAGCTGGCGTGAACACCCATGGGATTGATGGTATATGTCACACCGGCCCTAAACCATCCAAGTTTATCCATTAAAAAATTGGTTGTTGAAAAGGTTGAAACATGTATGGTATATACGTCATGTCCGAAAATGAGGCGTTTAAGTTGATTTTTTTATGGTATGAAAATGTAGGTCAAATATACTATGGGATCCCATGGATCCGTCATGGGTTTTCGGTGGACTTTTGTTGCAACCGGAGGAGTTGAAATTCGTGACTCCTCATGTGACCTTGGTGAAGAGATGCCAGTGAAAGTTATATATATATATATATGGGAGTTTCCTAAAATGCTGGTACCCAACAACCATGGGTTTTCCTACTAAAAATGATCATTTTGGGGTGTTTTGGGGGTACCACCATTTAAGGAAACACCCATACACATTCGGTCTACTTGGAGGATGCATCCCAGGACTTGGATACGTGGTGAAAATAACCATGGTGTTGGTTTTCATCCCCTAAGGATCGGGTTGTGGGACCCTTTCCAAATGGCCGAACTTTATGGCTTACCAATGGGGGTGATCCTAACCACTTACTAACTAGGATGATCCTCCAAGTACTCCCCCACCCAGGATGCCAGTGACAAATGCAGGTTCCACTGGAAAAAATACCCCAAATGAAAGGAAACAATCAACTATGGAAATACATCCATTTTCTACCTATGGTTGGGTTTCTTTTTTAGGGGTGTGAGGGTTGGTAGGTTTCATAATGTCATACTTGGTAGATTTCGACCCAAATGATGGTTAAAGTGATTTTCCAATAGAACATATTCCCCAAATGATGGTTTAATGATGATTTCCCATGGTAGAGTACGTAGAATCCGTAAAAAAATCACCAACTAAACAAAACACAAGTCTATTTTCCTTCCCCCCAACTTTTTTGGGATAAAATGCTAAACACCACAACCTGGTACCCAAAAAACAAACCAGTTCTTTCTAATGATGAATTTCATTCTGGTTGGTGGTTGAACCAACCCATCTGAAAAATATGCTCGTCAAATTGGATCATTTCCCCCAATTTTTCGGGGTGAACACGAAAAAACATATTTGAAACTGCCACCACCGATCGTCATGGTGAAAATTCCAAGCACCCGTTGTAGATAGCTTAGTTTCATTTCTTTTTTGAACCACCCTCAATGGTTACACCAACAACCCAATCCACCCAATACCTTTTTGCAGCTCAGCTGCTGTGGTACCTCAGGTGTTGAGACGTGGTTTTTGTGAGAAAAAACGTGAGTTTTTTTTGGGGATTAACGATGTTTTTTTTTTTGTTTGGGGGGCTCCAAAATGAACAGTTAAGTGCAGAACTTGAGATGATTCTGCGTTTTTTCTTCAAAAGTTGTGGATTTTGGTTGAAAAAATGGTGTTTTCTTGACAAGATGTTTTGTCTGAATGTCACGTCTCCCTTTTTTTGGAGGGAGGGATTATTTTTTGGCTCGACATCACCCTCAAAAAAGAGGGCCCTTCCGCAAAATCATCTAGTCTGTCCACACTGGATGTCAACTTTCCCATCCAATTTTTGTTTCCAGCGACAAATTTCAAAAAAACAGATGGAGCAAACAATCCTGCTGGTGACGATTGCATCCCAAAAGGACTTTGACCGTGGCAACAACCTCCTTCCAACCACATTTCCTCAAAATTACCCTACAATTTTCGCATTGAGTTTGATCCGCCCCCCTAAAAAATCTGGCCAAATGGAATAATATTTCACTAACCTAGATTTTCCTGAAATAGCCAGGGTCCCATTTCCCTTCCAACTTGCTACCCTTTTGGGGGTTTTTGGTCGTTTCGCGAGGTCGCTATGATCAGAAAAATACCCTAAACAATCATGTTTTAATGGATGGAACAGGTGATTTCCAACCCTTTTTCCATGGTAATAATTAGTGGGGTCATCCATTCAATTGCTGTAACTGTTTGTTTACTTTTAGGGTTCCTCCTGGTTGTTTTAATTGGAAGATTCCAAATGACTTGGGAAGCATCATGCAATTGAAACGTGGCCATAACAAAAACCTGGTTGCTTGGACTTCCAGAATTGAAATTGACCCCGTGTCCGTCCATTTTTTGTCGCAAGCAACCACGTGGAAAGCCAAGTGCCCTATTTTTATGGCAATAGTTGCTGGTTTTAGGGGTAAAGTTGCCTAAAAAAATAGGACACTTGGCGTTCCAGGTGCGCAGCGTTTTTTTTTTTTGGATTGGATGCCAAGGAACTGTTTGGCACACCGGGTGCCCTTCCAAAGTGTTTCTCAGCTTCACGTCCCTTCACTGGACCACGTAGCAAGACCGTTCCCTGGGCGAAAAAAGAGAGGCTGGGGGTCAATTATCGGAGGGTAATTACGGACCCCAATTAAAATTGGCGAGGTTCATGGACTTCAACTCCAAAACACGGAAATTTGCTCAGAAATCAATGCAAAAATCATAGTAAGATCTTGCCAAATGACCACTAATATGGATATTTCTCGATCAAAACATGCCCCTGCGTCCGCTTGTCCTCACTATAAACCACCCCCCCAAAAAATGGCTGGAAGCCTCAAACTAGATGCTGTAGAGTCGACGTATTTGGTGGACATTTTCAGTGGAGCCAACCTTCAGTTGATATGCCCTCCCTGAAACTAACAGCTCGCCCCTGAAAATTGGTGGTTGGGAGACAGGCCTTTTAAAGCGTGACCAAAGCTTGGGAAAGCCGTAATACAAAGGATTTTGGGGATTCATTCATCGCCAAAGCCCCAAAACTGATTGAAGGATTCTGAATGCGCAGACGTGCTTGCAAATGATGGTCAGATGTTGGAAAAAGTGAAACCAACAAACTTACTAGCAGAAATGGAGATTCTGTAGGGGTGATGTTTATTCTATGGTCAGAATATATCAAACATCACAAAATAAATAAACATTTCCGAAAGGGACAAACACAATTGGTCATATTTAGTATCGGGTTTTGAAATACATCCCAAGTGATTAAGTCGAGTGGTGCTTGAGATGTCAAAATGGGTTCTTCCCCAAACTAGGGATGAACATGGAAACTGTTTGAAACCACCACTTGGCGCTTGTAAAAAGCCTTGATGGAGGTGAGTACTATCAATACAAAAAGGGTCTATTATATCATGGGAATTTAAGGTACCCCCCCCAATGCCACCCCCCCTCAAGAAATAAGGCCTTATTAAGGGACTATTAACCATTGATTTCCCTTAATAAGGCCTTATTAGGGCCTTATTTCTTGGGGGGGTTGGCTTTGGGGGAGTACCCTTAGATTCCCATGAAATATCATCCTTCAATTGAAATAAATCAACCGTATGGATTTTTGTTTGATGAACACCCGATTATGGATTATTTGATCAATACATCACACCCAATTTGATTGAAATCCTTCGGTACTGAACGGAAGGTGATTTGATAAGTATGCTTCACAGCCAGGACTTGTCTATGAACTCCTACACCAATCTTGTTGGATACATTTCCTTTTTTTAACATTGCCGTAAAAACCCAAAATCAATCCTTTTTGGCAAACTTGTCATCTACAGGTTCATCAGTTTTAGGGATGTCGCCGAAACCGGAAAAAAAAACAAGACTGGGACAGTATACTGTGATGTCCTGGCGGTACTTAGTAGCTAGGTGTAAATGGATTATAACTCCTAAAAGTAGCTTGTAAGTCCTCTTAACGGGATTACAGTTATAAACCAACTTCCTCAACGATCGTGAATCGATCACTTCCAGCAGGACAACCGTAGTAGGGACTTTGAACACATTTACAACAGGTTCTTACCGGCCCCTACCTAATCTCCCCCAGAAATAGCCGGGGTCCCTTGTGATCAGGGCTTTTGAAAACCCATTGGTTTCCCTTAACAAAAAGGCGGGTCCTTTAAACAGGCCCACAACTCCACCGTAAACACCGGAACCTCCGTCAACTCCCCAGCCTTCCCCAAAGGTGAGCGCAAGGCCAATTGATCAAAGGTAAGACATTCGCCACCCGCCTGGGAGGATCACCCGGAAATAGCCGGGGTCCCTTATGATCAGGGCTTATGAAAACCATTGTTTTTTTTTGCCCTTCATACATTTAATAATATACCTCTGAAGGTTAGGAAAATTTGACTTTCCTGTTTCAAGCAAGGAATTTTCACCAAGAATTTCAGGTAGTATCCATGTAGCTTATACAGGTGAGTACCTCCATTTTAGGTACCTGAAATGTTTGGTGAACATTTGTAGGTTTCAGCCATTCCTTTGCGGGCAAAGTATATCAAAGTCATGCAGGTTTGGCTGATGGTTTGATGGTTGCTGGTGATTTCGACGGTCCCCGAAAACTAACTTTGAAGATGGAAAAAACAACCATCAATGAAGATGTGATTTTCTAAAAAGAACATGTGATTTTCCAATAAACCGTATTCCCCAAATGGTGGTGAAAAATGGCGATGAATCCCATGGAAGAATCCGTAAAAGAAATCACCAACTAAACAAATCCAAGCCAACCAGAAGGAAAATGCCATGCATAGCACGAGAACAACTCTCCACTCTCCATCCGACCACTCCAAGCTCCAGAAGAGATGCCACTCCGAGATGTTCCAAAGATATCTCAAATAGATGTCTAGGTGGTGGTTTTTCACCAACCCCATCTGAAAACTATGCGCAAGTCAAAATGGGTTCATCTTCCCCAATTTTCGGGGTGAACAATTACAAAATATTTGAAACCACATCCTGGATGTACTTCAAGTAGCTGTTTCTCTTTGGGGGGAGCAACAAAAACATCACCACGAAAAGTTAGGTTAGGGTGGAACCTCCCCCACCTTGGGTCAGGGTTTTTTTCCTGGTATGCCCCCCCACCTAAGAATGTTGGCGCCCAACATATTTTAAGCTGAACCACCATTGTCCATATTGTCCCTTTATGACAGGGGTCATTGGAAAAACCAACCCAAACAATGCATTATGAATGGGAAATCCTTCAAAATTACCATACATTTGCATCAAGCTTGATTTCCCCCAAGTTGGGTAATTTCATGATCCCACATACCCTTGGAAGATATCCCGGACGTTTCACCAACAGTTGATGTTTCGGAATTTCTTTAGAATTGTGGGCTTTTTTTGGGGAAGTGGCCAGGGTATCTTCCAAAATCATTGACCAGTTGGTGGTTTCAACCCATCTGAAAAATATTAGTCAAAACTGGTTCATCTCCCCCAATTTTCGGGGTGAACAATAAAACATATTTGAAACCACCACCTACTTGGAGGATCATCCCAGTTAGTAAGTGGTTAATAACCATGGTTAGTATATCCCCTAAGGATCGGGTTGTGGGACCCTTTCCAAATGGCCGAACTTTATGGCTTACAAATGGGGGTGATCCTAACCACTTACATCCACTAGGATGATCCTCCAAGTAGTTGACCATTGTCCCTTTATAACTTTTCGTTGTATGTCCCGCCTTCACGATGCGTGCCCGTGCCGTCTCCGTGAACTGCAAGGCGCACACCGACACCTGGTTTTGGAGGCAACCGAGGGCATTTTGGGAGGTTTATGGATAACAAATTGCTACCTTTTTAGGGCAAGATGATATATAAAGATATGTAAAGATATATGGTAAATACATGGCATTTACATGAATCACAACATGGTGCTATTTGGAATTGAATATAGAAAAAACCTTTCAATCAATGTCAACATATGGTAATAAACATTGATAAACATGTAACTCTCGCAACATTGTCATTTGGATTTTTCCGGGTACAGCTATGAAGGCCAACGGCCAGTGGCTCATGGTATTCGCGATCGATTCACGATCGTGATCGCAAGTTGGGTGATGGATCATCGGATTTCGGGATCTTACGGATCAACCAACTTACACATGGATTTCTGAAACATCCATGTCATGGGCCCCAACTTACTGGGTAGGAAACCTACCAACTATCATGGACCACCAAGAAGCGATTTGCAACTTACAGCCCACCAAAAAAAAACTGCCGCCTTTGGCACATCGTAGAGGCGCTTGTCATCGGTGACTTTACCCACCACCACAGCGACTTTGCCATCCTTCCGAGTTGGACCGTGACGTCGAGTTCGTAAGTCATAGCGGTTGGGAATCTCCAGGAAGTGTGTAGCGGTTGGGGTTCACCCCTCCCACAGACCAAGAGGATGACATCACATTTTAAGTAAGGGGGATCCGAACTAAACCGACTCACTTTCTACTCTTACTCTTACTGCGGGGGAAGTTCCAATGGATGCTGAACAAAAACCAAACATCGACCACCCTGAGACCATATGCGACTATCATTTTTTGGTATGGAACATGGCCATGCCAAACAATTTGCATCTAAAAGCTATAGTTACTAGACCACACACTACCCAGTCTTTGATCTAAAGATCTTGAAATGTAAGAAGCCTCCAATAACCACAACCAAAACCCATTCAAGGGGCTCGTCATCTGGATTCAATTTACGGGGTTTTCTCACAGGGAAAGTGGTGGTACCCTTGGGATGGTACGCTTAAGCATCAACCCCATATACACCTTATATAGTGGGTATTTATTGGGTATATCTCCTTTTAAAGGGCTCCTTGTAGGGGGTTATATAAACAGGTAGTGGCCCCCATTCCAATTTTTCCCTCACCATTTTCCAATGAAGTTGGTGCGAAACTTCACCCCACAAATTTCAAAAAAATATGTGTGCAGTCGTCAAATTGGAATCTAATCTTCCTCCCATAATCATGGAAGTGGAAAGTGAGGTCCTGGGAGATGTGTTTAATGGGCAATTTTTCCACTTCCATGATTATGGGAGAAAGAGTAATCTTACCCCAAATCATTGAAGTTAAACAAATCGAAAAAGAAACATCTGTGAAACCATTACCCCGACAGGAACCACCTGGAACCTGATGGCCATCCATCTACAAATGCTTGTTTCAATTGGATGATGAACCAAATCTTTACATCAAAAAATGACCATTTGCATCCATTTAAAACTGGTTGTTCGGGAGTTCCAGGTCCTTGTTGAGCATGTTCTTCGCAAGCTTGGACAAAGACAAAGGTGGTCGGTTGCGGGCCGACATATTGAGCCTGTGCTTGGCACCACAAAAGGGCATTATGAAGTATTATTTATCTCGAGACTTTATTCACACAAAACTGATACGATTTCCATCCACCTGCATAATCAGCAAAAAATCAGCACTGCTTGATTTTACGAGGTTCATGCACCAATTTGGTACAAGCTAGTTCCAAACCATCAAACTGCCCATGGACCAACATGTCACCAAATGAGCAACGGCAACAAAACCCCCGTGAAATTCCATAATACTGGTTGGTTTAAGGGGATCCTTATAATGGCTGATTACACTCCCACTGTAATTGGGTATATAATATAGTATAATCCTCTATAATATCTAACCGGGGTTTTGATCGCTGCTCAAATGGAACCAGCTCGCAATCGCTAACCGAGAATTCACGATCTCCACTAACGCCATATGAAAAAAAAAACGCCGGACGGGACGTAAAGGTGGTTGGCAGGCACCCAAAAACGAACCCATGAAACAAGAAACAAAAACCCAATGCATAAACGTCACCCAAAGTGGTTGATTCAAACATCTTCAACAGTACAGTATTTCATGATGACCTGGAGCCTTAAACAAGCAGTTTTACATGGATGGGATTGGTGATTTCCACCGATTTTTGGGCCGAATTTCATACAATTTCCATACACAAACATCCGTTTAAACGAAAGCAAAGTCCAACACCGAGTCCAAGGGAGTTTTCACCGAAGAGGAACAACCAACATGCTGGGAAGAACCCCAACGAACCAAACATTCAGCTGAAATTAGAACCCCCTGAAATGACATATAGTCATATCTACCTTAACAAAAATCCTTTAGATTATCTTTGCTTGCGTGTGTTTCTTCCTTCCTTCAACACATTTCACATTTCCACTTTCATTTCCATTTCTTGTTGGTGGTTTGAATCGTTCAATCCCTTTGAAATGTATTAGATGTAGTAGTCAGCTAGGTAATCTTCCCTAAATAGGGGTGAAAATAGCAATGATTTCAAACCACCACCTAGATTCTGGAGAAATCCTTAATATTATTGTATAATCTAAATCAAAAATCAGCTAGTATTTGCAAATCACCACCTAGTAAACAACCACTTCCCATGTAAAGATTTGGAATCATCCAGCTGAAACAACCAAAAAAACAATGGTTGTTGTTTCGGGTACCAGGTACCTCTTGTTGGGAGGGTATTAAAAACATAACTCTTCCAAACCATTACCCTTCGGTTTCCTTGAAACCCTCCAACCGGCTGGGCCTCTTGCACACCACCTTGTTAAACTTCGACTCCGATCTTCGTGCCAGAAATTTATAGAGCTGGCATAGGAGTCGAATGTATGGATTCTCCTTGGGTGGCAAACCACGGCGTGTGGATGGATGAACAAGGTGTACCGGTACACACCACTGATGGTGTA
Source organism: Breviolum minutum Mf 1.05b.01 (assembly GCA_000507305.1). Classification (NCBI taxonomy): domain Eukaryota; class Dinophyceae; order Suessiales; family Symbiodiniaceae; genus Breviolum; species Breviolum minutum. Next base: position 179,114 of record DF239365.1, read on the forward strand.
ACACTCCCAGAGAAACTAACGGCAAAAGCACCTGAAAATAGACAATCCCAACAGGAAACTAGTATTCCAAACATCAATTTTCAGGTGCAAACTTGCTGTTAGTTTCAGGGAGGGTATCAGCAGTTCGCCAATGAGAATTGACCAAAATGGACCCAAAAGGAAAGGATTTTGTAATGATACCAGGATACCAGCACTGATACATTCAGAATCTTCGCCATCAAAATTCAATTTTCCTGCCATTGAAATTGTCCAGAAGAACAGCAGCAAGAACAACATTTGTTGGAGCATCCACAACTCAACAAGTCTTTAGGGATTTTCATTCCGATGCCCCCTAAAACGAACCTTGTTTTAAACTTTTGTCTCCTGAAAAACGGTATGCCGCTTGAAAACTTTGGTCTTTTTTTAGATCTGGTCCTTTTGAAGGACTCAAATCATCATATCTTTCCTCTCAAAAACTTTTGCGCTTGAATATTCCAAACTTTGAATCCAAGCGTCGGTTTTTGCTTCTCTCTGCTTCTTCTTCAATCGTCCACCGGCAATGATATCAATTCCCATGGTGCGGGTGGAAAGTGCTGGAAGCACTCGACGGGAAGGGGGGGAAGACTTTGTTTAACCTTGAGCCAAGAACAAAAATCATTCAAGCTCAAATCTCATCTAGTTGGTGGTTTCAACCCCTTTGAAAAATATGAGTCAAAATGGGAATCTTCCCCAATTTTCGGGGTGAACATTAAAAATGTTTGAAACCACCACCCAGTCATCCACATACCCCTGGAAGATACCCCGGACGTTTCACCAACAGCTTATGTTTCGGATTTTTTTTCGAATTTGGTTTGCTTTTTTGGGGGAAGCGGCCAGGGTATCTTCCCAGGGGCCCTGTGGGCAAAATCCATTGATTCAAGAGATTGATCCAATTGCATACCCTTAAGCCTGGAACTTGATGGATTTCCATCCATGAAAATAAATCCCGCAACGTTTCACTCAGTTGGATGATGGGGTTCTCCCCCAAATCTTTACGAATGGGAAATGACTTCCGTCCAAAAGGACATCCAAGATATCCGTCCCAAAAAATAACGACCCTCAATCAAGGTCGATCCGACGTTCGGCACCTCCTTGATGTCATCAGGAGTTAAGCCTTTGATCGCCGACATATCCTGAACTAGCTTGAGCAGTGAAAAAATGGGCGGGCCCCTGGTTGGGCCAGTTGGGTTATATGTCGGGGATGAAAACCTACCCGGTTATATAGGGATTATAAGCCATTATAAGGATCCCTATTAACCAACCAGGATTCAATGGAAAGTAATAAAGGTTCTTTTCGTGTCTCAATTTACGTGTGCCGAGCCACGCAGGCTCAACACGTGTCGATTGGACGAAGGATTTGACGACATTTTTTATTTTTTTGGCGAAAAGAGTGAGGGAGCTCCAGATGTTGTTCTCGGGGCAGATTTATGAGAATAATGTCCTAATATGACTACTAAGTAGTGCCAAAAAAAGTACCATCTCGTGGTTTTTCTGTCAAACAAGGAGTCATAATAGCCATTGTTGTGTAGGGATTGCAATAAGCTATTATAAGGACGCCAATTCACCAATCAGTAGAATGGAATGGGATAGGTTTCTGTTTCCTCACCTTGTTTAATACCCTCCTTGAAACAAACATAGCACCAGAAAATGGATGGTTGGAAGACAGGCCTTTCCCTTCGGGAAGGCGCTACTGTATGGGAGTTTCAGGGAAGGTACCACCAAATACTGCATTCGAAGCGTTCGCAAAAATCCATTCAATTCACCTCTTGCTAGGAATCGCGTATTTTCCGTGTTTAAATGCAAGCGAAGTTTGGAACCTCCGATTTTCCAAAAATCATTGGTACCCTTCTGTGAACCCAATTCAGGATCAATGTGGACTCTCAAGCTGAGTTTGTTTTTGCATTTCTCAACTAAGATGTGCTTTGAAACTCCTTAACTCCCTGCTATAAACGGATTTTAGATACCCCAAGCTCGGTTCATCGCTCCCTTCTACGCACCACTTAGCCAAAAATGGTAAGGAAACATCCTATACCGCCCAAAAAACTAACACGACAATAGAAAACCAACCAATTGAAGATGTATCTCCTACTAAACATGGTAATTGCCCATTGTCATTCGTTAAATTTTCGGGGGAAATGATTCACTGCAACAACCAAGACTAGTTGGTGGTTTCAACCCATTTGAAAAATATTAGTCAAATTGGATCATTTCCCCAGGGATCGGGATGAAAATAAAAAATCTTTGAAACCACCGACCAGAAGAGTTTTGTTGGTCCCCTTTTTACCACCTCGGCACTGCCATGGTTTAGCAGGTAGACCAAGACCTTCTCTGTAGGTGATGAACATCGTTCCTGTCAAGTTTCCACGAAGAGCAAGAAGTAAAATCGAGTGAGAACTCGGTGCTGCAAGTGCTATAAACGTATGGTAGTACCCATAGGATCCATGGGACTGGTATGTTTACCTACATGAATGGTTGATTTCTATGGTTTTCATGTAGGTGATAAACCTGGACTTTTTTTTCTCCAACTCCCGAGTCACAAGGCTTTAGGCTATAATTCCTAGATTCCCCCGAAATTTAACATGGAACCTGAAAAGAAGTCCCTAGAAAAGGAAGTTCCTCTTGGAAACCATCATTTTCAGATTCCATGTTAAATTTCGCAGGAGTATTCCCTTACTTTTCCCATCATTCGGGGTGACCTCGGCGGATCGGTCCATAATCTTTTGCTACTCCGATCCAAGACACCCAACACAAATAACCCTTCCACAACTTGTCTTTCTTGCAAGATGATGGGCCCCCTACGATACGTCGTCATAAAATGGATTTTTGTATTGCCCCCTATAAATGGCCTTAAAATAAATGGGGTACAAATGGGTCCTTTACTTATCACCGGTTTTTTTGGACCCACTTTTGCGGGAAAGCTAGTGGCATTAGATCTCATACCTGCCTCGATCTCACGCGCTGTACGCTTCACACCGCCTCGGTGTATGGTTGGTTTGACTGCAGCAAAGTTGAAGGTGTATGGTAATACCCTCCCTAAAACTAACAGTTCGCCCCTGCAAATATGGGCCATCCCAAAAGGAAAGGCCTGTCTTCCAACCATCCATTTTTCAGGTGCGAGCCGTTAGTTTCAGAGAGGGTAATTGCTTTTGCATCTAGAAACCCTCCAACATTTAGTTAGTTAAATAGATTATTTCCGATTTTTACAGATTTTGGTTCACCATCCCACGGTAGGTGGTTGTTTTCCATTTTTCGGGGAAGCCAACAAAAGATGCCGCATATCTATACATCCACTGAGCACCTTGGATGCGTTCCATTTTCGTCCAAGACACGTCGTTCCGTTGGATGCTTGCGCTTTCCGTCTCTGAGATCCTCCTTGGAAACAAATGGATGTAATGTGGATGGTTGCTAACTCAATGAGGAACTGGTTGGTGGTTGAACCACCCATTTGAAAAATATTCGTCAAATTGGAAACCTTCCCCAGGTAGGGATGAAAAAAAAAACTTAGAAACCACCAACCAGGGAATGCATAAGGGAATTTACATGAATTTACATGAAGCATCAGCTGGCGTAGTGTTGAGGATCACACTACTAAATATCACCACCTTTCTCTTTAAACCTCAAGTTCTCAAAATAGATCCCACCATCACCTGTCCACTGAGTGAGGAAATCACCCCCCCCTCCACCCCAACAAAAAGGGGATACCCTCCCTGAATCTGAATATTAGACCGTACCCAACACATAATTAACAGAGAATTGTGTGTAGCCCAACACATAATTCACCTTAAAAAGATCCAAGAGAACTAGTTGGTGGTTGAACCAACCCATCTGAAAAAATATGCTCGTCAAATTGGATATCTCCCCATGGTTTCGGGGTAAAAATTCAAAATGTTTAAAACCAACCATTTTCCATGTAAAGATCTGGTTCATCATCCCATTGAAACAACCATTTTAAAGTGGATGGCCATCAGGTTCCAGGAAGGTTGATTTCCGTTGAAGCAAACCAACCAAAGTGGTGTGTGTGCTACACTCACGGGAAATATCTCAAAACATTTTGGTTGACAGGTTTCCTACCTGCCAAAGTAACACAAAGTAGGATCCGTAACAAAAATCACCATCTCCCCAAAAAATGACCAAAAGTTTCATGTACCTAAAATTGAAGGTTTCTTGAAGCTTATTTCAGGCTATTTCTTTTTTGGGGGGGTGAGTTTTCCCTTACATAAGCCGTATCCATACAGCTTATATAGGTTTCTGATTCCTCCAGTTTCGGTACATGAAATGTTTGGCTCAAACCACTAAGAAACCCCCCCTCTCCTCAAAGGAACTGGACCTGAACAACACGTCAATTCCGTTTGGAACCACTGGAAATGCTGAAGGGAGGCATCAATATCATCAATTCATGGGAGGCTACACCTAATCAACTGCCATTTTCGAGATATTTTGGTTTGGATATAAATGGCAACATTTCAATTGGATGATTCCATACTCCTGGATATAAACCAGGCACCTTTTGTGTTCGTGGTTGCGTGGTTGGTTGTTTGTGTGCTTTCTTTAGAGGTTAGAAACTATCCTTGGTTTGTCTTCGAGATTCCTGTACCCTCCCTGAAACTAACAGCTCGCACCTGAGAATGGATGGTTGGAATACAGTAGTTGCCTTTTGGGATGGCCCATTTTCAGGGGCAAACTGTTAGTTTTAGTGAGGGTAAATACCCAAAAATTCAATCATGCGGAATTATGGTGGAGTGATTGTTGGTCTAAAACAATTGCATTGGAACATTTATTGCAAGGATTTCAAATTTTTTCTACTATTTTTTCCAAAGAAGCTTGCTTCCACGAGCAGTATGCAGCAGGATTTCAAGTTTTCGGGTTGTTCATACTACCTTGACTCACAAAAGGTACAATTTGTTTGTATCAAATGACTACAAGTATACAGAAAAAGCACCAATGTCAACAAAAACAACTCACAGGTTTCATGAGATGAAAACATCGTGTCATACTGGCGTTTGCGTCGGAAAACACGGCCATCTCCAGCTTCACGTTTTGGATGGGTTTTTAGACATCCTGAAACTACTATAATTGGGATTTGCTGTGAAAATCACTTGAACAAGTTCCCAACACTTTTTCGCCCAATTCCCTCGGTAAACAAACATAGCAATGGAAAATCCCCATCTTGAATAGGAAATACATCTTCAAAGGGTGGATTTTCCATTGCTATGTTAGATTACCGGAGTGTAATGGCTAGTCAACCCACCCCTAACTAACACACCCCTTCATAGGTTTCCCTTTTGTTTTCTGACGGGGGGTAACATAAGGGGTCGGTGGAACATCACTTTAACCAACCCAGATTTCCCTGAAATAAGGGGATTTCCGGATTTCCCTTACTTTTCACCACCATTTCAGGTGTTTCAACTCGTGCAACTTCGGTCGCGATAATTTGACCATTCAAAACCCTTCCCTCACTGTGCTTCCCTGCTGCTCTTGCCAGAACTGCACCTGAAGAGGTTTTTTTTTTTTTTTTCGTTTTTCGACTTCTTGTTCTACTTGCTATTGAAACCATTCTTTCTCTCTCTCTATATATATATATATCATATGTGATACAAGCATGTACATATATACAACATGTTTTTTAGATGCAACATGAAATATACACATATATACATGCATGATAAGATATATATTATATACACACATAAATACATATGGTGTCCATGTTTTCAATATGTTACAGCGTGACCTGCATAGTAGGACCCAACTTGTGGGATGCATGTCAGTAAATTTCATACATCTTTTCCTACACGCAAATCTCTAAACATCCACCATTGAAAAAGCTGCAACTTGATTCGGATACTCTTCAAAACGTACACGAAATGACTGGGGGGGGGCCTGTTCAAGGCAGGAAGGAGTCTTCCTAGATTTCCGAATTGGGTTTTTCTACAGCTTAGCAAGGTTCCCTATAATAAGGCTTCCACAACAACCTCCCTTCCCCTGAAAAAAAATGAAAAAAACACCACCCCCCCTCAGTTTTTTCAAAAAAAAATCACTGGTTTTTCAAGTTTTTCTTGGATTTGCATGGCTTCGATGCTCGGAAAAAAGTGAACCAAAAATCTTATCCCACATGGGCGGTGAAAGGTGATGGAGAGCTGAGATGCCCTACGAAGCATGGTTTCGGCCGCTCCTCACTTTCCATTTCAGGAAAGTCGTCACCTGGTCCGCTTTCAGAGAAACCAAAAAAAGAAAACTAACATCACCATGGAATGACAACCACGAATTTTTGGAGGTGTTTTTCCTATTAAAAGATAGGTGGATTCTTCAATCTTGTCATGTTAAGCAATATTTTCGCGGGGGGTTCCCCAAAGAGATATCAACATACCTTGGCTTGGAAACCCCCTTCCTGGTAGTTGGGATCCTAAACAAAATGTGACAACACATCCTGATGGTGACGATTTTCCTGACTAGAAACGTTTTTTTTGTTTCCATGGGTTTGAATCTAAACAGATTTGCTTGAGATGGTTGGAAAAAGCAGCTCGTAGCGCTGGCAAAAGTGCTGGCAGCCCCAATCACACAATGAAGAGGTGTCGTCTCAGTAGAAGTGCCACTCTCCAACTGCTCCCATGTGAGTTCAATGGGAGAGACGACGATCCCGTTTTGTGCAGCAAGATGGCGTAACGTAAGGAACATTAAGTACAGCATCTGGGCTGCGTTCCAGTTTGAAGGGTGCTCCAAAAATATTCTCTCCACATGGCGGTTTTTCATGGTGATTTTATCCTGGTAGAAAGTCAAGCTTGGACAAACACAAGTCTACCTTCCTTCCCCCCCAACTTTTTTGGGATAAAAACCACAACCTGGTACCCCAAAAAACCCAGGCAGTTCTTTCTATGGATGAATTTCATAGTAATTTCCAAGCACCCATTGGATGGCCGTTTCAGGTTCCAGGCACATATTCCTAGCCAATTTCCATCCGCATAGGATCCATGTATGGCCATGTTTACCTACATTTACCATAAAAACCAAGAAAAAATGCATGGATCCTATGGGATATGGAGCCCTGAAATTTCAGGGCTAAGTTTTATGTTCTGGAAAAAGTGCACAAGCCTTTCCGAAATGCCTAATTTCAGAGCTTTTGATTGCTATTGGATTTCAAAAAACATGTGCATATAATCCTCCGAGGAAAAAAATCCCACGAACATTCCATGATTCGTGTTTTATAGTGATGAATCTCATCGGATAAAACCCGTTATTCTAACAACAACATATCACTTCCCAAACACAGCAAAAACATTCACTCGAAGATGATGGAATTTCACTCATATCTGGTTGGTGCTCAACCCCCACCTCATTGCTCATTTGCTCGTCATTTAGTGGGGAAAATGATCCTCCATGACCCATTTGTTGATCACGAAGCACAACCTGCACCTACTAACACCAACAGTCATCCATGCTTGAATTTCAAACGGTCACATGTCCTGACACCATGAACTTCCCGTATATATATATATATATAATTATATATGTATATATATATACATCCCTTAGGGTAGTTAGGACACGTGTGTAGTCAAAATTTCTGCCCATCCACAACCACAAACAGCAGAATGTATCGGCACCTCTTTTGGAATCTTCATCCTCAGGGTTTTTGAAAAAAAAATGGAGAAAAAACCTATCACTTTGAGCCTCCCAAAATTGGGGGATCTTAAGAAATTCTTGAAAAAGACCTGCCATATTGGATATATTGGGGACTTTTTTCTAGTTGGTGGTTTCAACCCATTTGAAAAATATTAGTCAAATTGGATCATTTCCCCAGGTAGGGGTGAAAATATAAAACCTTTGACACCACCACCTAGTTTTGTTTGCAAAACCCCGCAAACATCAAACAAAAAACGCCATGAACAAAATTGCAAGGGTACTGTTTTCCAAAAACAGTCTTTGTTTTTTGAAGGCCTTCGATTTGCCAACAAAAATCCGATTGACATAAATGTACACCGCCGAAAACTAACGGATGGAGGACCCCAAAATGATGGGCCTTGGAAAAGGTAACTCCTTGGTATCTCTGTTAGATTTCTGGAGTGTACTTAGAATTTCAGGATACTTAGTAACTGGTTATATGTCGGTTTATAACCCTAGTTAGGGGACATATAACCCACTTATAGAGGTTATAACCCTGGTTACTATCCACCTACTAAGTATCCTGAACCTCTAAGTACCACCTCGTACACCAGGCACCCAAAAGCCAATGAATTGTGTTATTTATGGATGGAATTGATAAATTTCCACCCGTTTTTCGATAACGATCTGGGAAACATCATCCAACTGAAACGTTGCCATTGTACTTTGTGGATGTTTAAACGGCACCAGGAGCAGAAAAAATAGAGAGGTAGTTTATCTCAAAAATGATCGAAGATTATTATCTTCAATAATCTGACACACCAATAAAATAATATATATCTATATACATAACATATGTATATATATATATATATAGATAGCACCATAGCTACTGTGATCCTCTCTCACTTCCAAACAAGCAAAACCTCCCTCCAAACCATTCGGAAAGATATCTAGGAGGTCGTAACTGAATCCACTTGGCCCATCTTGGGAGCTTCTTTCCATTTGTGGCTTCCATGGAGCGCCTGATGGCATGCGAATGACGTGACAACGTCATGCGGGGTTTGCCATACTCAAACTGTTTTTCCTCACCCCCAGTAGCACTTCTTTGGTGAGATCCTTTCAACTGGAATTGTCGGAGAAAAGAAAGAACATTGGACAGGGTTTGAACAATAATCACCTGAAACAACCCTAAAAGAATGGGAGAAACCCGAAACATCACCAAGGGACAGACAATACCTGCCGGTTGGTGGTTTCAACCTATTTGAAAAATATGAGTCAAAATGGGAATCTTCCCCAAGGTTCGGGGTGAAAATAAAAAATATTTGAGTTGCCACCACCTAGATACCTGTCAATCTTTTGCTGGTTGATTTTCTCATGTAACGCTTGGTTCTTATGGTGGGTCACCCCGTTGGACACCTTAGAGTCTTGTTTCGACTCAGCGGTGGGTGATTTTTAGGGGCCAGGAGTTGAGTTCGTTTTTGTGATCAGCTTGCAAATAAATGTATCAACCACTCGGAAAATTAAAACGTTTTGATGTTCCAAGCTATTTAGGCCTTAAAAAATATATATTGAAATATCCCATAGTCTATTAAGATGTCTATGGTATATATAATATATATAATATATATATATATATCTACTTCAAGCCACACGCCTGAATTTTTGGTTCGTCAAGCCTTCTCTCCCTGGCTTCCACGCCACAACACGTGACGCCTGATGTGAGTCATCCTCTCTCGCTGACGAACCGCGGGAGGTCGTTGAGCCGAAGCTAGAGGAATCACCTTCAAATTGAGCTGCACCCTGGAAGATTAACATGGACCATAATGATGGAGGTTTGGAAGATCATTTTCCTTTCCAAATGGGTGATTTGTAGGTTCCATGTTAATCTTCCAGGGTGTGTTGAGTTGATGATTTCCTGGTCCAAATGGATGTTTCCGAAAATAGTGAGTGTTTCCCCCCAAATCATCCATTTGTTTATAGGGTTTTCCATTATAAACCACTCCATTTTGGGGTACCACCCCTATTTTTGGAAACACACAAATGGTTTCTTCCCCAAATATTTCCCAAATGGGTGGTTTTTTCGTGGTGATGAATTGCAAGCATGGCTTAGGAATCCGTACTCCCCCGAAATTTAACATGGAACCTAAAAACCACCCAATTGAAAAGGAAAATCATCTTCCAATTCCTCATTTTTGGGTTCCATGTTAGTTTTCGGGGGCGTAACCAAAAAAATCGCCCAGAAAAACCACCATCCAAGACACTGGATGCCGAAGGGCTTTCCAACCATTTGAACCATCTAAACAATTGAAAAATCATCCAATTTAAACAAGTACCTGGAAGTCTAAACAACCATTTTGTATGGGTTGTTTCAAGGATGATTCCCAAAATTTCTAACAAAAATTGGTGGTTTCAACAAACGTCCATCCATTAAACCATGGTCGGCTTTCGAGTACCAGGTATTTACCAATGGATGGGCCATGAGGTTTCTACCCATGGGAAAGATGCCTGGAGAAAAGTGAACCAAAGATATTCGGAGCAAAATGGTGGTGAGTGAATGATGGTGATTTTCAACCCATGGGTTCCGAATCCGCCGTACAAAAATCACCTTTAAAAAAAACAAATCCAAGAAAATCATGGTGGTCTTTCCCTAAAAATCATGGTCTTTCCCTAAAAGTTCCAAAAACTATTCGGACCAAAACGGTGACCTTGTGAAAGATGGTGATTTTCATCTCAAATCTCATCTCATCCTATGGGTGAAGTCCAACCCCAAAAATCCATCATTACAAATCACACCAACCTGGAACTCCCAAAGCCAACTTTCAAATCATTACGACATGAAAAATACAAGGAGGACATCACCATTTCCATCCATTTTCCAAGATGCTTGGCTTTGGAGTTTCATGTGCATATTACCTAAAACGAATCTATAAGTCAAAAAAATGAAACTACTTCGATCGAACTAGTGCTGCATTTCAACAATCGACACGACAGTTCTTAATTCATCAAACACTTCAGGTACCTAAAATGGAGGTACTTACCTATGTAGGCTGTATGGATACGGCTTATGTAAGAGAAAACTCACCCCCCAAAATGGCCGGAAATAAGGTTCAGCACGTACCTCCATTTTAGGTACCTGAAACTTTTGGTGATTAATGGTTGTTTAGAAATACCATTAAGGAACTATTTCCAAATCTGAGGCAAACGACCCGAAGGTTCTGTCACCGTCTCAACCACCACTTCTCCCCGCTTGGCTTCCCTTACAGAGTTCGCTCATCTCACAAAGCCTTGCCAAGATTTCTTGGCGGAAAAATTCATTCATTCAAAAACCGATTTTTCTATGGAACCCGGTTTAGCCAAACCATTTTTTGTTGGATGGAGGGAGGGATATTTCCACCCACTTTTTCAATCTAAAAAATTGGAATCATAAAACTGAAACGACCAATTGAAAAATGGTTGGTTAGACCACATAATTCTCACCATCCCTCATTGGAAAAAGCTGGCCTTATTAACGGGCCTTCGAACAAGCTATATCCTTGGATAGAAAAAAACGCTACCTGGTATCCGAAGCATCCACTTCAAAATGGAAAGTTTCAGCTGGATTTCTCCAAATCATCATGACATGAAAATGAAGATTCACATGGAACCCACAAATCACCCATTTAGAAAGGAACATGATCTTCCGAACCTCCATGATTGTGTTCCATGTTACTCTTCACCTGGTACCCTAAACAACCATTTTATAATGGATGGAAATGGTGATTTCCAACCATCTTTCATGTAAAGGTTTGGTGCATCATCCAATCGAAACAACCATTCGAAAGTTGTTGTTTGGAGTTCCCCAGCTAGATCTGGAACTGATTATGGATGGTACCAATATATATACATCATATATATACAACACCTTTTTGTCCTATATATAAGCCTGGCATATACTTGTACATGCGAAAGTCTAAATAGTTAGGGTACTATGCCAACATTATCTCACCTTTTCTCTTTGAACATTTGCCTTTTCACAATGGTTACACCTGCAAAATTTAATTTGGATGATTCTTAAGTTCAACACTTGATAAATCGTCCCATGGATCCTATGACCCTTACTTAAAAGTTCGTGGTGTAGTAAGGGAAATCGACAGAAACCAACTGGCGAAGTATTGTAGGCTACCCAAATTTATACAGCACGGCCTGGAACTCGAGACATCCATTTACAAATGCTTGTTTCAATTGGATGAATTGGATGAAATGGTTGTTTCAACTCCAAAAAGGACGATTTGGATTAAAGAAAGAGCTGACTTGATCCACCTGGTACTCTAAACAACTAGTTTTTATTGGCTGTTTCAATTGGATGACGGGAACCCCAAATCATTACCATGGAAGAATGGTTGGACAGTCTTCCATTTTCCAACTAAAAAATTTGGTGTTTCTTTAGGGTACCAGGTAGATACTTGCTGGTTGGGGGTTGAACCAACCCATTTGAAAAATATGCTCCTCAAAATTGGATCATTTCCCCCAAATTTCGGGATGAAAATACAAAATATTTGAAACCACCACCACCTAGTTTGGTGATTTTCAACCATTTTCCCCATGTACAGATTCTAAAATCATCCACTTTTAAAAAGTATATTAAAAGGATGTTTCAAATGCGACCAACAAAAACTTAGCAAAACCAATTGCAAAGCACACTGGAATCATGGCTGGTATGTACAAACAATCCATTGCATACACCAAAGGTGAAAAATGCTGCAAGATCCACAGAATGTCGCCTGAATTGCCAAAACTTACCTGCTGAGTGAACACCCTGAACAAAAGACGATTAAACCTTTAACATGCCCTCCCGTAAACTAACATAGCCATAGAAAATCCACCGTTTTTCGTAAATAAATACCATCAAAATGGCGGATTTTCCATGACTATGTTAGTTTGCTGGAGGGCATGATTAGTGGGGATTCGGAGATTCACATTCCTCCCCCCCCAAAAAAAGTGAAATAACCCTTTGGTTAGATGCCAACTTGAAACTCTGAACAACATTTTTTTTTTAAAGATGGAACTGATGATTTCCAACCATTTTTCCGTGGTAATGATTTGGAATGATCCAACTGAACCAACCGTAAAAAAAAATGGTTGTATTAGGGTACCAGGAATGAAATGATTCTTGCTATGGTTACACCCCCGAATTCTAACATAACCCCTGAGAAATGATGGTTGGAAGACGATCCTTTCCTATTCGGAAGGCTACTTTTCAGGGGCGAACTGTTAAACTTCGGGAGGGTAGTGGGTTTGTCTATCCAGTTTCTTGGAGTCAACGGTTGAAAAAACTCTTCACAGCAACAAAAAACCAGGCCTTTGCTCCAAAGAAATCGCATGCTCTCGAAGACAGGCTTCAAGTGTTGCCAACACCTCAAGCTAAATCGCTGTCACATTCGGCAGCTAAGGAGTGGAGTGGAGTTCCACTCTGATACTGTTGATGGTTCAGAAATCCGGTGAAAAACCACTTGGGATGCATACAACCTTATAAATAATGGGACATTTACCATATCAACTGGTTGGCCGGAGTTCAGTTATCAACAATATCACTTGGGATTTTTATTTCACGAATTGCAAAACCTGGAACCCCCAAAGCCAAAATGGATTTTTGGTGATTTCCACTTGGAACTCTCTAAACAACAATTTTTTAATGGTTGTTTCAGTTGGATGATGAACCAAATCTTTACCAACAAAAAATGGGCAGTTTGGAGTTCCAGGAACTACTTCTTCTTAGGTCCTATTCACGGGTTAAACGCAGGATTTCTTCCATCAACCTGTCTCTAGTGCTGTTTCTAGTGGGTTTCACACGGTTCAAGACGCCGACTACACCCTGAAGCAACAGTTTTCAATGCTTGTGCTGGGATGCACAAGCAGAACTCCCCCAACCAACCACTCTTTTAAGCGCATTGTTTCAGTTGGATGATGAACCAAACCTTTACATATGAAAAATGGGTGGAGCTCACCAACATTTTGTTCAAGAATGGTTGTTTAGAGTACCTGGTGGTAATGATTTGGGAACCATCATCCAATTGAAAGTTGCCACAAAGCAGTGGGTTGTTTGGATTTTCCCCAGGGCTGATCCTACAACTATTAGATCCTGAAATATCTGAAATTCACAAAAAAAAAACACTATCCCGTTGAACAACCTGCTACCCGTTGATTGAAATGGCGTTGGATGATGATCCCAATTCATTTTCCCATGCAAAAATGCTTGGACATCACAAAAAACGTTTCAATCCATACAACAATTGCTTGATTAAAAATCTTGGAAAATGGTTGGACATCACCATTTCCTTCCCATTTTTTTCAACATGCTTGTGAATGATTTTCCAACTTCCAACAAAAACTGGAAGTTTAAATTCCCAAACCTGGCTGCCAGCCCGGGCCAACACCTTTTTGGTGCTCGGATTCCTCCAGCCAACCGCAGCCCGCTGGGAAGGGCTGCGATTTTGCTCTGCTGCTTGGTTTTGGTGACCGATGCAAATTGCAATCGGACCGAATGAACGACATGAACAGCCCCAACTTGGATTGGCAAGGAACTTTTCGCTGAACAGTTCGACGGGGCGCTTCTAACCAAAAATCAATCAAATCCAAGGAATCCCTGCCTTTTGTACCCTTTAGAAACTCACCATTTTTTTTCCAATGGATGGAGGTTTTTGGTGATTTCCAAAACGATCTTTTTTTTTTTAGATGTAAAGATTTGGGAACCATCATCCCATTGAAACGTTGCCATACAAAACTGGTTGTTTGGAGTTCCGGCTGGTACTTTCAAGCTGAAAATCAGTAGTCAAACTGGATGATCTGTTCAACACACAGGGGGTCAAAATAGAACATTTTTTTTCAAACCACCTGAGCTACGAAAAAAAACCCTCCTACTTTCCATTATACTGGTTGGTTTATAGGGATCCTTATATTGGCTTATAAAAATCCCCATATATTGGGTAGGTTTTCATCCCCTATACAACCATCAACAACCAGGGGCCCTTTTTTTCATTGCTCACCTAGATCTCTGGCGGCCAGAAACTCCATCCTATAAAAACCTAAACCTGAAGGACAACCCGGACATTTTGGGGACACTTCCCGGATACCAGTTCACTACTTAGAGGTTCAGGATACTGGATGTAACTGGTTAGTACTGTAGGTTTATAACCCTAGGATTTGGGGACATATAACCCACTTATAGAGGGTATAACCCTGGTTACTATCCACGTATCCTAAGTATCCTGAACCTCTAAGTACCATTCAAAGGTGACCGAAAAACATGGGTGTTTGTTTTTTGGGTCGCGATGGAAACGCGATTCCATCATCCTCTAACAGGGCAAAATTCCTGGAAGGAATAGATGGTGATGCATGGCATTAAATGGCAAAGGTTTCAGTTGAGCAGCGTTCAAAACTAGTTGGTGGTTTCAACCCATTTGAAAAATATTAGTCAAATTGGATCATTTCCCCAAGTAGGGATGAAAATAAAAACATATTTGAAACCACCAACTAGAAAATCCTTAAAGCCTTATGACATTCGATGAAATACTGATTGGTGAAATATGGGATCCTTATATCGGCTTATTATAATAATCCTCAATATAATTCTGGCCAAATTATTATATTTCACCAACCTAGATTTCCCTGAAATAAGGGGATTTCCCTTTCTCAGCTACCTTTTGGAGTGAGGGACCCGTGTGAGGTCGCTATAATTTGACCAGATAATTGGGTAAATCCCCTACATCAAACAACCAACCAGGGTGAACTGAACGCTGCTCAGTGGGATGATTCCATTTTCGGTAAAGATGACAGGCTGGGATCCTGCTGGGATGTCTATGGTATTTAATAACTCGGTAAGTGCATGGATGAGAATCCCTATAAGCAGCCCGGAACTCCAAACAACCAGTTTTTAATGGATGTTTGGTGAGTTCCAACCATTTCCTAAGTAAAGGCTTAGAATCATCCCAATTTCCATTAACTATTTATAAATGGATAGCCATCAGGTTCCATGTAAACATATAGGCAAACAATTTACAACAAAACTCGAAAAAAAACATCTCAGTTTTTCATCTCGTACGTACTTCTGCGCCCCATCTCTTTTGTTCTTGTTCCAGACCGGCGGAATTTGCAGCCACCAAGTGGGCCAAAAACACCCCACGGATTCACAACGTTAAACATCGCAACTTTTTGCTGGCGAATCTGGTGACCTGTAGTTTTCTGAAACGTCCTGGTACCCAAATTAAAACATCCACGAATTGGTCATTAAAATGGCAAATATGGCAATGTTCCAATTGGATGACGTGAATCCCACATCAAAAAAACACGGAACAAATGGTGGGAAATCACCTTTCATTCATCCATTCTCCAACTGGTTGGCTCTATGGTGGCAAATCGTAATACCCTGGAACTCCAAACAACCATTGTTTAATGGTTGTTTCATTTGGATGATGAACCAACTCATTACATGACAAGTAGTTTGCCTATGTTTACCTGGAACCTGATGGCTATCCATTTATAAATAGTTAATGGAAATTGGGATGATTCCAAGCCTTTACTAAGGAAATTGTTGTTATACCAAACATCCATGAAAAATTGGTTGTTTGGAGTTCCAGCGTAGTAAGTTGGGTGACATCATCGATCCACAGTTGCGGATACAATGATGTCATGAACAACTTCCCAACTACCATCACCACAATCCAGGTTTGTAAAAGTTGTTCCTTTCCTATGTTCCTTGGCTTTTTCCTTTGGCAGAAAACGAATTTGAGTAGATTTTCAAGTTCCTACATAAAAGGTACGTGGTGTTTTTTTGTTTGAACCCCAACATTCCTTCTCTAAGAAAAATCCATTTAACAAAACTCATTTCAAAACACACGAATCTGGACCTTTCCGTTTGGGGTCTTAATTTCGGTGCTTCATCAAACGCCGCGTCTTCAGCAACAACAGCTGGACAACAACTGTTGGACGCCAAAGAGTACAAATCGTGAATCACGACGTTTTCACGGAGGGTTGGAGACACTTCGACTTCCCTTCACCACCAACCGCCCGCCGGTTTCCACCACCCGAGTTTTCCGCCGGTTTCAGACGGCGGAAGGTGTTGAACCGTCAGGTCCGGTAAAAGGTGAGGAATTTGCCTTCCTTTTCCGTGGTTTCTTGCGGGAATTCGTCCAAAACCTGGAGCCTCATGTGATTAAAAACAAGAAAAAGATTCATGACTGAAAGGTGTAATTGAATACCTGGTACCCTAAACAAGAGCACCATCTTCTTTTCACTTGGATGATGAAGCATATCATGAATAACATGAATGACATGGGTGGAACTCACGAAAAAAAACATATTTCCATCCATTCACAACATGATTTTTTAGAGTATCAGGTAGGAAGGTACAATACATCCAAACCTTCGTATATTTTGAGGTCAGTAACTTGTTGCAATATATATATATATATCTATACATAGTTTTTGAAGCAACTTGGAGCCCCAAGTGTGTCACGTTGATCTTTTCTATGGGAACCTGATGGCCATCCATATTAGCCATCCATCTTATAAATGGCAACGTGGCAACGGTTGGGTGACTCCAATGTCTGGGTCATCAAGGTCATGCTTGGTTCAAATCACCCTTTGACCCATCCCCCCAAAAAAAACGGGTTGAAACTCCAGGGTTTACACATCAACTAGTTGGTGGTTTTTCACCAACCCATTTGAAAAATATGTGGAAGTCGAATTGGGAATCATTTCCCCAGGGATCAGGGTGAAAATGTCCTAACTGGGGACCCATCCTCCAAGGTACACCCCGCAACAGAAGACCAAGCGGGCCGTGTGGTGGGAATTTAAGATTTAGGGTTCCAGCATGTTTCAAAGAACCACCCTACTCCAACTTGATCCCGGACCCAAACCAACCAACCTTTGAGTTCGAGTTACTGGTGAACATCTCGCCATCACAAAAAAGATCTGGATCCATTTTCTGGTGAACATCGAAATCACCAAATGTCTTGAAACCCACACAAAATCCCCATGTTCTTTGCAAAAACAAAAAAATAAAATCCCATTTTTTGAGGTTCCAGGCTTGCATGGGGATGGGGGGATTTTTCATCTTCGTTTCGCCGCAAACCCGTCAAAGCGGGGAGCCTGTGCTGCGTAACGCGACGCCAAAAAAGAGGGTTTTGACGACCGGAGAGATCGTCGAAATGCAGGTGGACTTGAGGGACTGTTACGGTTTTGTAGAAAGTCGTGAACAGTCATCCACGGTGTTTTGAAAAATTGGGAGGGTTTTCTCCGTGAATTTTGTTATTTTGTTGTCCCCCCATCCTTTTCTCATAAATCATAAATCCAGCTGGGCTGTGTGTGAATGTCACGGACCACCGTTTCGGGTCCAGTTTTGATGAGCCAATTGTATCAATTTTGGAAGAAGAGGAGTTGAAACGCTTTCGCCACCCGAAAACTGAAAAATAGTAGCAAATATTATGTCAAATATCAAGTCATAATTGCCTGAAACTCTGGATAACCATATCTTAATGGATGGAAGTGTTGAAACAAGGTGGTCAACCAATAAAACATGCTTGTTTGAACATGTGGGTTCCAAAAATTCTCGGTCTTTTGGGCTGAAAATTTCCAACAAAACATACTTGAAATCACCACTACAAGATGATTCTTAAGGCGTCACCTTTTGTATCCCTGATCGCTGGATCATAGGAAAAGATGTTTGTACGCTTGGGATGGTACTCTTAATAATCAACCCCATATTCCTTGGGGGTTGTTCAACAGCTAGGGGCCCCCATCCCAAGGGGCCGAAAACGATTTTCCCTATGACTGGAGGTCACCTTTTCCCAAAATCCTTGCTGCAAGGAAGCTGAAACAGCCAGCCATCCACAGGTCATTAAAACTGCTTGTTTCAATTTCATGACTCCAATTTATTACATCAGAAATGGCTCCAGCCATCCATCACCATGGAACCATCCATTCAAAAACAGGTGGGCTTTTGGAACCTCCAAAGCTCTGAAGTTTGAGGTCAACCCCCCCAATGTTTCGTTTTAGGTCAACCGGTTCACCTGAAAAAAGGTGTTCCTTGGTAAAGACCCAAAGCGATTCATCCTAGCTCTTCGAATTGTGTGAGTTGGCGGGTTGGCGTTGAGTCTGCGAGTTTTGACAGAAGTTTGGGACCTCACAAAATCTCCAGAAACGCCAGTTAGGTAGCGGTGGTTTTGTTCATTCAATTCCTTGGACTCCTTAAATTTGCTATACCTGGAACCTGAAACATCTGTTTATAGATGGGTGTTTCAATGGGATGATGAACCAAATCTTTACATGAAAAGTGGTTGTTTCACCAAACATCCATTAAAAGCTGGTTGTTTAGGGTAGCAGGTAGGATACAGTCTGGGTCCTGCCAAAACACTAGAATGCTAGTGAATCATGAAGCTTCACAAAGGTTCCTTGGTAGTGATAAGCATTCTCTCACTGTTCTCTTAGATGTGCATCTTCGACGCTTAGAACAAGTAGAACGTATTCATTTTCCCAAATGGTGGTGAAACAATTTGTGATGAATCCTATGGTGAATCCGTAAAACATCACCTTAAACAGGTCCAAGTAATCATGGTGGTCTTTCCGATTTCCCTACAGGGTGTTTCCGAAAATAGTGGTACCCCGAAATCATCCATTTTAATGGGTTTTCCATTATAAACCATCCATTTTGGGGTACCCCCATTTTTGGAAACACCCATATCATGTTCTTTTCCTTTTTTTACCTGTGTTTTCCCTCCAATATCTGCCTTTTGTTGTTCCCACAAGTGATCTTCAGAACGAACAGTCGTGAAACAAAAACCCCCTTACTCCAAACTTGGATTTTCAAGTAAAAGAAACTTGAGCCACGAAAAAACACCTTCTTACTTTCCATTGAATCCTGGTTGTTTAATAGGGATCCTTATTATATTTATTATGGTTTATCAAAAAAAACCTCTATATAACTGGGCCGTATAATCCTCTATATACCCGAACAAACCAGTTTCTTTTCATTGCTCACTTGGATTTACCATGGCCTAGGCTTAGGTTCAACCTAAGATTTTTGGCGCCAACATGTCCCAAAAGAAGAGCTGGTCAAGTAATTGACCGGCCTACTGCGTTGGACTTTACTTGCACCCTGAAACTGCATTCATAAATGGTTATGGCAACCTGGAACCTGAAACATATCACAAAAAAATACTGGAAAATCTGCTTGCTTCACTTGGATGATTAATTTTTCAAATCATTCTTTATTGAAAAAAATGGTTGTTTTACCAACCATCCCATTAAAAAAGTGGTTGTATTTTAGAGTTCCAGGAATGGGCTTGATCTGGTTGGCCTTTAGGGTTCCAGGTAGCCCAGAGTTTTTGTCATAGAAAAAATCGTCCAACAAAAACCAAGAAAAAAGTTCTGAACAACGTGCAACAAAAACATGAAGAGCCTTTTTTTTTTATCTCCCAAAAGCCTAGGGAAATCCACCCATCTCCTATAAGAGGTCTGCTTCATGATCCAATTGAAACAACCGTTACTGTAAGAATTAAGATTAAGAAATGGTTGTTGAGGGTACCAGGATGGTACCTGGTAGAGAAAATATCCTCATCAAATTTTCCAAGAGAACCACAGCCCAGAATATCCAGAATCCAAGGAATCCAATCATGTTTCGAAATCTTGACCCACGTCACGTGCAGCATTTTTTTTCAACTCGGAAGGGAAAAAATCACGACACCACCGTCGCGACTTCCATCGTCCCCCACTTTTGAAATCTTTTGAAAGTGCACGGAACGCAGATCGCCTGTTCCTCTATTCGACAAAAAGATCCCACCAAAGTGGGAAACATATTCATCCATCCAAGGGTACTCCGAAAGCCAATCAATCAACCAAATTTTGGATGGAAATAGATAAGGCATGGCATATTTTGGATATTTGGCTATGTCCAACCATTTAAAACATGGTGGATGGAAATGGTGATGTCCAAGTATTTTTTCTTTTATGTTAAAGATTTGGGGGGTTCCCATCATCCAATCATCCAAAAAGCTTGGCTTTTTTCCGGTACCGTTGGAATACAGTATGTCCACCAACCCCCAAAAGATTGGCGTTCAGCATCTGCGTGCGTCTGTTGACTGTGCTGACGTTCAGAAGCCGCTGTAGAATTTTGACTACTTGGAGGATGGACCCCCAGAACTTGGATACGTGGTGAAAATAACCATGGTGATCGTTTTCGTCCCGTAAGTAGGGTTGTGGGACCCCCTTCCAAATGGCCTAAATTGCATATGATTGGGGGTTACTAACCACTGTACTAAATGGGATGATCCTCCAAGTAAAGGAGTGCTACTCACTTTTTTCGCAATTTAAAAAAAAACCTAGAACTCTGAAGAACCACCTGGTACTCCAAACAACAATTTTTAAATGGATGTTTGGTGAAGCAACCATTGTTTATTACAAATTTAATTATTTGGAGTCATCCGATTGAAACAACCACGTGAACTTCCTGCATGGACGAATCATGTTCCAGGGTAATTTTAATTGTTTTCGTAATGTTCACCCTGGATTTACGAAGCTTCCTGATTTCCGATTCCTATTTCATTCGGGGAGTGGGGCCCCCAAGAAATCCACTTTACAATGGTTGCTTCAATTGGATGAAGAAGAACCAAATCTTTGCAATCTTTACATTAACTTCACGTTTTTTCCACTTTAAACATCCATCAAAAAAACTGGTTGTTTAGAGTTCTTTCCGGGGGGTCATATAAAAAACACACTCAACATTCAACAACTATAGCTGACACAAGCCGTCATTCAGTTTTCATGTCAACAGTCGCAAGCTCAGAATTCGAATTTGTGACCAACTGGTGGGAGAGCAGCTGTCATGGGAGCTGACTTTTTGTAACAAAAACCTTGGGACTCACAAACTCCAATCTTTCTTCTCCCTGCCTCTTCACCTTTCCAGTCTGGAAGAGAAATTTTTATTCGTGTACGTACACAAAAAAAACACAGCCGAAACGCGCCAATGAGGTTCCGCTCCAACATTTGAAACCCAAGAAAATTCCGGCAAATCTCTGGTGGCAGCGTGAGTTCCAGCTTCTCTTCTTTTTTCGGATTTTCATCATGCACCTTTTCTTGGCTGCAATGAAAAAATATCTGCTTCTCATATCATTTTTTTGGTCATACCTTTGAGTTTTTTGGTTGTTAATCCACCTCACAACTTATTAACCGGACTTCTTTATGGGGGGGGGGGGGTTTACAAAAAGCGCATAAACCCCGGACCCTGCAACACGAATCTACAACAACGACATCGACCGCGCACCAACTGAAGGAAAAAAAAGCCCACATTGGCAATGAAAAAAACCCTGGTTGTTTAGGGTTTATAGAGGATTATACTACGCAGTTATATAGAGGTTTTATTAGTTTTTGTTTCATGGAGTGATTTGTATCGTATTTTTGATTGGAATAGGTGAGCAATGAAAAAAAACCTGGTTGGTTGGGTTATATAAGGGATTATACTACATAGTTATATGGGGATTTTAATAAACCATAATACGGATCCCTATGAAACAACCAGGATTCAATGGAAAGTAAGTCCAGGTTCTTTTTCGTGGCTCACATGAGCAGTGATCAAGACCTTTGTGACATGAACCATGAACTCCTGGTTGGTTAAGGTACCAGGATCCTTATAATGGCTTAAATAGGGTAGTAGTTTCATCCCATATAGAACCGAACAAAAAACCACGGTTTTGCTTACTGCGAAACTATCACGGATTCCACTACCTCAAGTATATTTCCTGATCCAGGAATGGTTGATGTCTATGGCAAAATATATCTACATATATCATACATGGATCCGATCGGTTATACTGGTTGGTTATATTAGTTAGATTTTTTAACATGAAATCCTTATATAACCAAGCCGTATAATCCCCATATTAGTAACCCCCTAAACAAATACAAGGGTGTTTAATTTTATGACATTTTCATGACTCAATTTGATGTCATGTCAAGTCATTCAACTTGACCAAAAAAACATGGCAATATATAGAGAAGCTGAACAGCTTGCGCTGCTCCAAAGCGTGATTTTTTGGGCCATTTAAACTCACCTCAACTGGGGCTTTTATCACATCGGCTTGAAGATTTGACTTTTTTTAGGGTGCAAATCGCAAAATGGGCAAAATTCGAGTGAAGAAGACACCACAAAGGTCCAGAGGACTGCAGATTCGGTTGAACTCTGCGAATCGGCAACTGCACGATTTGAAAGAGTTGCGATATAAAAACGAACTCTAGATGCAGTTGAACCTGAAAAATCCATTTACAAAGGGTTGTTTCAATTGGAATTTTGGTTCCCAAATCTTTATGAATGGAAAAACGGTTGGAAATCACCATTTCCATCCATTGAAAGATGGTTGTTCATATTGTTCAGAGTTCCAGGGTCTTGTAGTGGTAAGCGATCGGCGAACACAACAAATCATAGCTTATTGGAACTCCAACGGGGTTAGGATCCAAACCCCACCAGTTTTAAATGCAGGGAAATTTGGTGATTTCCAACCATTTGTGAAGTACACCCCCGAAATCTAACATAGATTCCAAAAATGATGGTTTGGAACATGTTTCTATCTCCTTTGAAATATGTTTTTGTTTGGTACAGTATCTATGTTAGATTTTAGGGGGGTAACGCTTTTTTTGTTACCCAACTGAAACATCCATCTTAGTTTCGGGTAGCAGCTGTGTATATCATGAAAGAAAACGATAGTAAATCCCGTCATCTAGGATTCTTTGCCTTTTAAACAGGTTGATTTATAGAATCCTTTTCCTTTTTCAACTCAAACTACCAGGGCCCGATATGTTTTTGTTCAATTGAATTCATGTGGGATCACTTTTGAGATCACTTGGATGAAATTGGTTTCGAAGATGGGAGGGAGTCCAAAAGAACCACTGCGGGATTTCAGAACATCATCTCAATCAAAGTGTCACCACTTGAGTGGGGAGATACTTTTGAGTCCAGTTCCTTTAAGTTTTCCTAGAGGATCGTGGTGGGATGTCCATGGTACTTAACAACTGGGTACTTGTTGTATGAGTAGGTCGTAAGTCCTGTAAATAGATTGTAAACCAACTTGCCAACCATCGTAAATCAATCAATTCCACCAACAAAACCAACAAAAAAACATTAAAAAACAACACCTGGAACAATTGAGCAACCATTTTTTTAATGGATGGAAACAACATGAAACAACCTAATGTTTCATGTAGGCGATTTTGGGGATCCAACTGATAGCCAAACCAATAAAAAAGAAAAACACAATGGTAAGATGTCAAGTTCCAGAACAAACGAAAAAATAATTTCAGCGGTAAAGAGCTGAAAAAACTAATGGTTAAGGGCTTGGTGGTTTGGGGGTTGCCAAGTGCTTTGGATATGAAATTCGGATCCCCGAAAATGAAGCCGGGATTGAATACTTAAGGGTACCTCGATTCGAATCCCAAACCACCGGGCCCCAAACCGCCAAGCCTTACCATTGGTGGTTTTTCACCAACCCATTTGAAACATATGCGGGTTCGTCAAATAGGATCATCTTCCAAATGGTTTCGGGGTGAAAATAAAAACCATGTTTGAAACCACCAAGCCGTACCATTCCATCTGGCGAAATTATAATATTTCACCAACCTAGGTTTCCCTGAAATAAGGGGATTTCCCTTACTAAGCCACCATTTGGGGTGAGGTCGTGGGAGGTCGCTATAATTTGACCAGATTCCATTTTTGTCAAACAAAAAATCCGAAATCCGAACTCCGATTTTCTGAAAATTTTTCGTGGATCCGAATCAGCAGTTTGGACCCCGACCTCGGTAGAAGGAAACAAACCTTGCAGTTGAACCCGCCTTTTTTTGCCGTTTCATCACCTGAAACAACCCTAAAAAATAGGGTTGAAACCCGAAACATCACCAAGGGACAAACGCTACCGACGTCAATCTTTTGTTGGTTGATTTTCTCATGTAACAAGGTAAAACACCTGAACAAAATCGGAGCGAATGAGCTGCTCGTGCTACTGTTTGATGGTTCAGAAATTTCACCAGTACTGCAGTTGATGTAGTAGATATCCCAGGTTTTTCATTGGGTTTTATACATCCCAGGTGGTTGTTTGGAATTGCTTCCATGAACCCTTATGATTCAAGGTTTTTGGCTTTGGAAAAAAAAGGTAGGCCTACAAGATCTCCCTGTATCTCGCATCGCGCTGTGCGGAGCTTGCTGAGCAATATCTCGCTGCACTGAAGCGTTGAATCCAGACCAAAACAAGGAGGGAAATGTTCAAATTGGTGCCGGAGCCTGATGGCCATCCATTTATGAATAGTTAATGGAAATTGGGATGAACCAACATCCATTAAAAACTGGTTAGGAAATGGTTGGAAATCACCAAACATCCATTAAAAACTGGTTGTTTGGAGTTCCGGGCTACTATTTTGGGATTATCATCCATGCACTAAAAACTTAACAATCATTTATAAATGGCAACGTTTCAATTGGATGATGAACCAGATCTTTACCATGGAAAAATGGTTGGAAATCACCACATATCCATGAAAAAGTGCTTGATGGCCATCCATTTATATATTCATCAATGGTTGGCAACGTTTTACTTGGATGATGGGAGGGTCCCCCAAATCTTTATGAATGGAAAAAAATAGTTGGAAATCAACACCCCAAAACCTCCATATCCAGTTTTCAGCAGCTTGATGGCCAGGTCCCAGGGGAGATATCACTTTGAGATTCAATTTGTTATCCCTTCAATTCTAAAGACATGGGAGTTATCCTTAAAACCTTCGGTTGGGAAATATCTCGAATGATACATAACAAATAATAAATTATACAACCATATAAAAACAATTAATTTTTGTCAATGTTCGGGAAAAAACCCAATGCCAGTGAGAATTTTCGTAGAGATTGACCATGTCATTTAGAGAGAAACATCCAACCCTATATGATCATTTAGGATCTTCACTACTATCTTGGATACACCTCCCAAATCTTTGATAAAAGAGCTTCTGACTCTGCCATGTGGGGCCATGAAGTGATATACAATGGATATGAATGAAGTCTTATGTTTTTCTTTCTACCAAGAAATATCTGGGCAAATTACTATACTTCCTAAACCCGGACTAAGGGCATTTTAAGGGGACACTTCCCTTACCTTTAGGTGGTTTGGTCGCTGTAATTCAGAATGATGGTCGCTTTTGCCTCCGACAAAAAGCTTCAAAGCTAAGAATATCTCTGCTGAAATCGAGATTTGGTCACATAAACCTCCAAGTCACAATCTGCTTGGTGATTATTCGCCATCCATCTGAAAAATCTGCTCGTCAAATGGGATCATCTCCCCTATTTTGGGGATGAACATTAAAACCGAGATATACCTGAAACAAATCCAAGTAAACCCCCCAAGTCACAAGTTAATCAAGTTAACCAAGTTAACCCCCCCCCCCTTCCACCAAAAGAAACATAAAAAAAACTTCAAGCTACAAAAGTCCATGGAAATTTGGGTCAACTTCCAACGCCAGGGTCAGGAGAGATACGGCACTTGAATCGAAAGCACTTTAAATTGGACATGGCAACGGTTGCAGTTGCGCCCCGAAGGGCCCATATTTTTTTTTCCCTGCCACAGATTCGGAGTTGAGGTAGTTTCTAAAGCATGCGGACTTGCGGACTTGGCCGCCAATTTAGATCCCAACAAAATAGTTTTCGAAGTTCCTGTGTTTTTACAAACATATACACCGGTCGCACAAAATGACTGGAAAAACTTCGGCCTTCTGCTCTTTTTTTTCGAGCGAGAGGTGGTTGTTCTAGAATTACTTTTTTGTAATTCTACAAGAAAACGGGTGCGAGAACCTCAATCAATCCATCTGAAGAAATATGGAAGTGTCAACTACTTGGAGGATCCCAGTTAGTTCCAGTAGTTTTGTTGTAACCCCGGTAACCCCAATTCACAAACCATGGATTTCGGCCATTTGGAAGGGGAACAAAACAACCTTACCTTAGGGGACTTAAACGATCACCATGGTTATTTTCACCACGTATCCAAGTCCTTTTTTGATGATCCTCCTGGTGGTTTGGGATTCCACCAGTCGTCACGATTCCTTTCAGCAGGGACCTATCCAACCACCTTCTAGCTGGAGATCGTGAAAGGGCCCTTCACACAGGTAATCCAGTGAAGGTTCATAGGCTTCCCATCATAAAGAACTGAAATATTTACAACCCCTGTGACAGGGTTTGGAAAAAACCCAAGTCATCATACAGGGGTCATTATATTACCAATCCAAACAATGCACTATAAGAAAAACACCATAAAACTTACCATATATTTGTATTGTTTCATCCCCTCAAAATGGGCAATTTTAATGATCCCTGTCATACTCAACATGCCAGCAGTTTTCCACCGTTTTTGCTGGGGTTCATGATAGTTTTTTGAAGACTCGCCTTGAAGGATAACCAACCGTTGAACCTTTGCGATGAAGTGATGATTGTGAGTTGTTTGATTCATTCTGACCTGGAACTCCAGTTTGTTGTGGTTGTTTCAATTGGATGATGATCCAAATCATTACCATGTAAAAATGGTTGTTCAGAGTTCCAGGCAATAGTCTTCCTTTTGTATGCCCTTTCTCCCCATAACCAAGGTTCAGTGGAAACAATACCTCAAATGAATGGAACATATTATTTGAGATGCACACATTTTCCACTGAACCATGGTTGTGGGAGGAAGGAGTAATTTTTGCCTTATGTATCAAACATCCCAACTGATTGTCAACTTTTTTAGAAGGAACATTCTTTAGTCAACTTTTTCAGGAACCTACTGCTCATCTAGTTGGTGGTTGAAACAACCCCTTTGAAAAATATGTTCGTCAAATTGGGTTCATCTTCCCCAAGTTTCGGGGTGAACATAAAAAATATTTGAGTTGCCACCAACCAGTCATGGGTCTTTGGGGTGAATTTTTGGTCATTTGGGGTGAATTTTTGGTCTCATGACTTTGATCAACTTGGGTCTAAGAAGATGATGGTTGATATCTTGTATGCAAGCAAGAAAGGCCATACTTGATTGAGAATTTGTACAGCCAAAAAAGGCCACAGCCACATTTCCTTGAGAATGGGAATGTTCTGCAATTTTGTTGGACTCTTTTTGAGGCTTTTGTTTGAAAAGGATCATCCCAACAATGTACCCCAGGTTGCCATTGTATATAATATATCATGTATATATATATAGTATATAAACAGTATATATATATATTCCTTTGACAACTGTCACGTTGGGGCATGATGACACAACCCAATTCAGGAGATGGTTGGAAAATAATGAGAAACTATTCCCCAAATGGTGCTGATTTACCTCCCATGGATCCTAAAAAAAACGCCAAAAACTATTTGAAAAACAATCCGAAGCTCAAAATTTCAAACACAGATCATCCATCGTCTTGAATCACGTGTTTTTCCGTTTCAGCCGTGGTTGTTTCCGCAGTTTCAGCATGCAAGGAAACTCCCCGAAATCTGATTTGGGCAGGAAATTGGTTTAGGGGAGAGCTCTGAAACTCAAGGTTTTCGTGCTCCGAAGGTTCGATTTTTTGAGCAATCCAGACCAGAAACATCCGGGTTCAGAAGATTTTCCAAGGGTAAGCAGGCAAATCCCACGTTGCCTTTTTTTTTGCAAACAAAAATACCTGACGTTTTGAAACCATGGAAACTTTGGGGATAATGACAAGACCTGTACCCAGTCAAAGGGCCGTTTGAGATTTATTTTCCCTACCAAAATATGGAATTCATAAAAAGTTTTTAGTTGGTAGCCATTGGCTGGGTCAGAGGTTTTTGATCAGGGCTTTGATATAACATCTGGATGAGTGGGTTCGTAAATTTGGGTGTGGCCACCTAATTTATGCAAAAAAACACCTAATTTATCACCAAGATGAAGAGGTTTTTTTCCCGAGAAAAACATCTGAGCAGTGATCAAAAACCCTTGTTACATTCCACTATACTGGTTGATTAATTGGGATCCTTGCAATGGCTTTCCCACTATAAATGGGTAGTGTAATCCGCAAGATCCATGGGACCACAAGGGGAATGGTTGATTTTTATGGTAAATGGTGTAGGGTAAATATACCAGCCCCATGGATCCTATCAGTTATACAGTTGATGGTTGGTTATAATATAGTATTTTTTTCACTGAACTCCCTATATAACCAAGCCCTTTTTGATCCCCGTATGCAACCCCCAGCTCCAATTTTTTAGGCTCCAAATAGGGAAGCTGGGGGCGGGTTCCAATATGATCTCAATTGCAACCTCCATTTTTCAAAAGATCTCTTGAACAAACTCAGCGGATGAAAAGGTCTGGGCTGCTTTTCTTGAGCACTATCCTGGAGAACCAAATGCTGCACAACACAAAAGCAGAGAATTCTATGCCGGGATGCTACAGTGTCTGCTGAAGAAAACGAAAACATATATACTGTATTTCAGAGTTACAATGCGAAACTTGCTGGAACAATCCTTAAAAACATGTTGCGGGTGGGTTTTTCTTGAACCAGTGATACGCAACCCACAGAAAAAAAATAGCCATCCCCATGGTCCGATTTCTTGTCATTCATCATTTTCTTAAATTTGCTTAAGATGCATGGACAAAAAGTCAAAAACATATTCTCCTAAAACCGTGTTTTTTTTTGTTGACGGATCCTATGGGTCCCAAATCCGTTATCCAGAAATCACCCTTAAAAAAACAAACACAGGTTCCGTGGGATTGGGTCGGGACCCATCAATCATCCATCAAACATCATTCAACAAATACCGACAATCACCAGATCGATTATATCTACTATATATCAACATGGTACCCGAAAGCCAACCATTCTTTAAATTGGTTAAATTTCACTTGGATTCCAAATCATTCCATGAAAAATGGGTGTTTCACTGATCATACGAAAAGATTTGATCAACACATATGTAATTCATTTGTATCCATTCCATCCAAATGATCCGTTCATGACACGTGGCATCCTGGTCAGTCACAATTGTTGGAAGTGAAATTCAAACAGTCTCGGCAAAACCACCTGCGAACAGCTTTGAGCTAGTCCTAGGCAAACAAGGAAAACTCGGGTCGGGAGCATGGGGATGATTCATCCCCAAACGAACAATGATCCCATCAAGGAAAGCACTTTCGTAGTCGTTGGGACATGGCATAAAATCATAAAACTTAAGGGAATCTTTATTTTAGGCAACCAACTCCTCCCTATCATCAAAAGCAAGCGAGCACCATTTAGCAAGTGTCTTTAATCCTTAACAGTATAAACGTACAACATGGATGTTCATATCACATCCTCTAATATTCCCTACCTCATCACAACCAAATCATAAACTATTTTTTCATAAATGAAAGCAACAAAATCGTTCAACAAAACATCAACCAACACAAAAATCACGAATTTACATACCAAGCAAAGAACCACAAGATATCATCAGCACACACCAACCTGAGCTGCAACATTTTTTGACCCGATGCAAGCCCCTAACAAAACCAGATTTGTAATGGATGGAAAATATGTGAAATCACATTTTTCCATTCGTAAAGATTTGGAGTCATGCAACTGAAACAACCAAAAAAACAGGGTGTTGGCTGGTTGGTGGTTTCAACCCATTTGAAAAATATGAGTCAAAATGGGAATCTTGCCTAAGTACTAAGTAGGGGTGAAAATAAAAAATATTTGAGTTGCCACCACCTAGACAGGGTGTTTGGAAATTTGAGGGAAAAAAACTCCAGGTTCCGTCCATTTTTTTTTGTTTTGCCAAGCTTCGATCGCTCCCGGTGAGTTTGAACTGCCAATGATTGCATCGAAATCACCAACCACTTTAGGGATCTGTACCTGGAGGATGACTAGAACCTTTCCGGACATACTTGGATGGTTCGGATCGGTGAGTTATAACCTATATACCGTATATACCTATAAATGGGAGATATTGGGGTAACCCTTTTACTAGCTTGTTGGGACATCCAAGTAGGGAAAATGGTGGAAAGATTGGGATGGGGGCCCCTAACATTGATCAACCCCATATAAACCTATAGTGGGTATTTATTGGATATAGTATTGGGTAGGTATATCATATATTCCCTTTTAAAGGGTCCCTTGGCGGGGTTAAACAGCTAGGAGACTCAATGGGAATGATAGGATGACGTTTCTTTACGACGAGCAAAGGGTAAGGTAAAAACCATGGAGTGGTACATCCGCGAAGTTTAACAGCTCGCCCCTGAAACATGATGGTTGGAAGATTACTTTCCTTTTGGGATGCCTTATTTCCAGGGGCTAATTATGTTAAACTTCCAGGGAGTATATCTAACTAAAGATCAAACACATTTAGGTAAAATATACCGTACATGTGGATCCTTTGGGTAAACCAAAAACCTCCGGAAACACAAAAATCCCCACCGAAATGGATGGATCCGTTTTTTTTTCTTGTGGATCCCAGGGATTCTTTTCAGCAAATGTTTTCAGGGATGCGCGGATGCAACCTGAAAGATCCATTTCGTAAATGGCAACCATTTCAGTTTGCATGACGGGAATCCCAAATCTTTTCTCCATGGAAAAGTGGTGGTTTTGAAATCCACCATTTCTATCCATTAAAAAGGTGGTTGTTTAGTTGTTTTATGGTTCCAGGTTCAAATCTCGCCTCTTGTTCCATCTGAAAAAAGCTATCTTTGACTTGGGAATCCCCGATCCCCAAAACATGTCAGCCGTCATCCTGGTCATCATCTGGTACCCGTTTTTTGTTTTCAATAGATTCGTGAGATTCTTTTTGAACCGATGTTTTTGAAGGCTAAAATTTTGCGAAAAAAAAACAAAAAACCATGAAGTTTTTGTTGACGTCCTCCATTTTTGGGCTGCAGCACTATCCGAAACAAGATAAAGGACAAGGGTCATCAAAGGATTCCAGGTAAGTTTTGCCAAGACTTTGATTCTTGGCTGTTTCAGGGGGCTCGATTATATGACACCATAAACAATGTATCTGTTCAATATTCAGTGGAAATCCCACTAAAAATTACCAGCAACATAGCAACATTTCCCTGTGTTTTGGATGCGAAAAAAAAACGAAGAGCACTGATTTTTGGGTGCTTGGAGAACTGCTGAAGTTCGGAAGATCCGTGTAAGTGAAGCAAACATATCATTCTCTCAAATGATGCGCGTTTTTTTTTGCTGTTTTTGACACCGAGAAATCCTGGATTTGCATCCTTAGATGCTTGGAAAAAGGTAAAAACATATTCTCCCAAATGGTGGTGGACTGATGGTGATGATTTCTGATGGATAGAAAGGAAGCGATCACCTTATATACACAAATCCAAGTAATAACCCATAGGATCCATGTATGGTATATTTCCCTACATTTACCAAAAATTTAAGCCAAATGTAGGTAAATATACCATACATGGATCCTGTGGGTAATGGTGGTGTTACCCTAAATCTTTAGTGGCGCTTTCTCTCAAATATCTGCCTTTTGTCGTTCACACAAGTGATTAATAAGGGTGGTGAAACTATCGCCAAAATGAGTGGTTTTAATCATCTGGATCAAGGAAAATAAATCACACATCAAAATTCAAAAAAAAACTTAGAAGCAAATCGTGATCCGATCTTCTGCTTTTCAATTTCACTACTCCAATTAGGTCCAGCGTGATTTTTTTTCCGATCAATCTTTCTTAGCCAAGTGACATAGG
This sequence comes from Breviolum minutum Mf 1.05b.01, assembly GCA_000507305.1. Classification (NCBI taxonomy): domain Eukaryota; class Dinophyceae; order Suessiales; family Symbiodiniaceae; genus Breviolum; species Breviolum minutum. Next base: position 211,432 of record DF239365.1, read on the forward strand.
GATGGATCAGTACCCATCACTGACTGCCATGGGTCCTAGATGGGTACGCGATGGTACACGGGCCAAAATCAGAAAGCGGCGAGGAGGTGGTGGTGAAAAACATCTTTGCACGACAATTTGTACTTAGAGGATCAGGATACTGAATGTAACTGGTTATATGTAGGTTTATAACCCTAGTTAGGGGACATATAACCCACTTATAGAGGTTATAACCCTGGTCACTATCTTTGCACAATTTGTAGGGGCCGGGGATCGGTAGGTTGACTTCTTCCCACCCCATGACTCGACCGAAGGCGCTCAAAGTTGGAACTCCAAATCGCAGCCATCCTCGAGCCTGGAACCGAGGTCGGATCGACCACTTGGATGTCCCGTTGGAAGTTAGTAAATGGTTAGTGAGTTGGTTTATAACCCCAAGGAATACCCCATTTATAGGTAGGTTATAACCCATTTACTAACCATTTACTAACTTCCTGGGACATCCAAGTGGAGACCATCACGGAGAATTACCCCCTCGAAAACTCAAATGACAACGATGTCATCCACCATGAATGAGTCGATGTATTTCCCATTGAAATAGGAGATTTTTCCAATCTCATGTTAATTTTCAGGGGTGTATCAAAACGTGGTAAAAACGTGTTGTTTTTAATTGGTGCTGCTATACACTACCAGTAGTTGGTGGTTTCAACCCCAACCCCTCCTGAAAAGTATTGTTTTGTCAAAATGGATCATGTCCCCAATAGGGATGAAAATAACAAAAAAGATTGAAACCCACCACCTAAGTGCATCTTTTTTAAAGGATACCCGTGGAAAATGATAAGATATCTGCTATATAATAAGAGATGTGTGTTTTTCCCATCATGGACACTTTTTTGGTACCTGGTACCTTGGATCTACCTCCCCAATCCCCAAGGATGCAATATTCTGGCAGAGTGAAGGTTATACTTGGATGTCCCGTTGGAAGTTAGAGCTAGAGAAGAGCAGGCCCTAGCAAAAGACCCGCCCAACTCGCCAAATTTATGTAAAAATTCACATATAGTTTTATCACAGTCGCCTACTGTCCTTTACAACATCCTTTTTAAAGCAGTCTATAAACACTACCCTAACAACCTCCAAATCACAACAGGCTCAAGACCTACCACCCCCCACTTTATCAAAAATCTACCAGTCAGACATACATATATTTTTCATAATATTACATTATGAAAAATATGTAGCTAGCTCCTTAGCCATACAGTTTTCCATATTTGTTTCAATTTTTTCATCTTAAAATATTCATCCTTTTCTTCCTCTGTCATTTTATTTATCTTTTCTTCTTCATCATTTTTCACCGTTTCATTATGCTTATGCTTCTCTGTTTGTAAGTGTCTAGACCACCTGTATTTTTTCACCTTACACTGGCAGTAATCACAAAACACTTCAAGTTGCTTATAGTCTTTGTTGTATTCTTTCTTTTTTTCATAGATTTTATCACGATTATTTTGCTGATATTCTTGCCTATATGCCTTCTCGTGTTCAAGATTTTTCAGGCGGTTCAGTTTCCTTTGTTCGTTTTTCTTGTCGCGGTTTTTGTAATGATATTCCCTGAAATATTCACGACACTTACTACAGTATTTGTGTTCATCAGGTCCTTTTTCATTCTTACATTTGCAACATTTTTGTTTATCAATAACTTCCATATGTATATTTAAGCGTGTCATTCCCTTAAGTATATACCAAGCCCCTCCCCAAACAGCACCCCAAAAAACAACACAGCAAAAAAATCTATTACCTTATATAATAGTAAGTATTGTATAAGGTAATTTAGGTAGTAGTGTTTATGGTATATTTAGGTAGTAAAATTGCGAGTAGTTTTTAGAGTGTCCAACTCATCTTTTTAGAGTGTCGTTGAGTAGAAAAATAGATGATATAGTATGTAGAATATTATATTATCTATTCTTCACCCTTTCAATATCCAAGCGGTTGAGCAACCAGTTCCAAAGGGTTGAGCAACCAGTTCCCCCTTAAAAACATTTACTTTTTGATATGGCTAGCCAACCAGTTCCAAGCGGTTGAGCAACCAGTTCCAAGCGGTTAAGCAACCAGTTCCAAGCGGTTAAGCAACCAGTTCCAAGCGGTTGAGCAACCAGTTCCAAGCGGTTGAGCAACCAGTTCCAAGCGGTTAAGCAACCGGATAGAAGGCTGAACACTACATAATAAGAACATATTTATCACCATTCTTTTCTATACCATAATACTCGAGTGTAGCAGTTTTAGGCATCTTTATCTTATTTTCATTCAACATTTTTAGATATTGCTCCCTCTTACTATTGTGGTCGCCTCGGGGTCTGCCCACACCACGGCTTTCTAAAATTTTGCCTACTCTTTCCTTCTCTTCTTCAGGGGTTTTCTCTACAGGTTTTGTATTGTCTAGCTTTTCCATCAACTTCTCAATAGAAAACATTAAAGTCTTAACATTTTTGTTCAATACATTAATCTTACTTGATAGTTTAGTAGTTTCATTTTCACTCTCCACTTCTACCATATATATAAAACTAGATATTTATTTTATTAAATATTTATTTATACATTTTAATCTAAAAATCTACTCTTTAGGTAGCTTCTACCCTTAAGAATGGCTTACTACGAGGTGTCCCCATAACATCCTGTATCATCTCATACTTTCTCTTCTCTTCATCTGTTTC
>DF239366.1:12584-86654 GCA_000507305.1 Breviolum minutum Mf 1.05b.01
GCTGACGCGTGCCCGCAAACTGGAAAATCTCATTCTACTGGGCATGACTGCCCAAGTGGAAGATCTTTTACGCAGAGGGCCCCCTGCTTATCTTCGAGAATTGACTGACAAGTTGGAAGCCAAACATGCTTCCAAGTTGGAGCGCTTGCAGAACTGGCCTCTGTATGACTCAGTGCAAACTTCCTGACATCATACTCTGCATTTGGATTCAACCGCTTGTCGGCGGAGCGATCTGTTGGAATAAGAGATGGTTGAACGCTCTGGAGGTCTACTGACATGTTTGATGCCTTCTGTTTATCCTACTGATATGTTGACAGGTCGTATCCTGACATGATTTGGCATGTTTGGTGCACAGAATGCTTCTAGTGACGCACTGCAATGCATTTGTGATTTGAGCATGTGCTGTTGCTGCAACTATAGCTTTTGACTTTGCTTCAGGAGGTATGCTGCCATGTTTGATGCCTGTGTCTTTATTTATTTTTGACAGGTTGTATCCTGACATGATTTGGCATGTTTGTTGTGGCATGTTTTGGCATGTTTGTTTCTGCCAGGTGGTATACTGACATGTTTTGGCAAATGGTTGTGACCTGTTTACTTGAACACTTCTGACAGGTGCTATCCTGAGTAGCACAGAGGACACGACAAGATCATGCAAAAATCCTGAAAAAAAGGATGCCGGGCTTGCTGCTTTTGAAATGCATTTGTTGAGATCTGTTTGGTCTCTTCCAGCGAACCTTCTCTACTTCGTTCGACGTCTTTCTGCTTCCGGTCCATGGAAAAAAACTAGATGACAACCCTAACCTGACAACCCCCACCCAACATGTCATGGTGGGGATCACTCGAAGTAAAGTAATTTTTCTGGAGGGGCCTCACGACCTTCCTCACACAGGGTTTGCCGTTTCATCACCTGAAACAACCCTTAAAAAAAATAGGAGAAAGAAACCCTACATCACCAAGGGACTTGCTACCTGTCAATCTTTAGGGGCCCGATTTTCCCATGTAACTTTCGGTTTGGAAATGGTGGACCTTCCGAAACCAACCAGGGCCATGCTTTGGGTCTTCCCAGACCGTTGCACATCGTACTTGGCGAATTGGACCAGCTCCTATCAACCAGCGTGTTTTTTGTGAGAAAATCACCTCATCGTAGTGGGGTAGGAAGATAAAACGTTAGCCGCAAGCCTCAAGCTATGTAGATTTTTTCTTGGGAGAAATAAAGCAATTTTGGAATTATATAACATGCTGGAATTTCTAAACCCTTCATATATAAACTCATCAGGTGTCAGGTTGATTTATTTATATGAGCAATACTTCTTCTGACTTTCTCAAAGTCACCATTTTTTGCAGAGAACAGTTGAGGTAAGGTTTTTATACAACGTAGAGGATTCCCCACCCAAACAAAAAAAGAACTGCCTGCAGCAGGCTTTTCATGATGCCGGATTCAGCTGAATACTGCTATTCATGGCCTAATTTGGCCTGAGAGGAAACCAAGGGGGTCCTGAAATATGACACCAAGCCACGCTTCATGCATTGATATCATTATGGGTTCATTGTTTGTAGGGGTCATGCAGTTGTTTGGGGTGCTAATTGCTGGCGCTGGTTATGTATGGTATGGGTTCCCAAACTATTGTATGGGTTATTGTACTATGGCCACAGCATTGAATGACATTGTGGAAAAACCACTCACTGCCCTCAAACTTGCAACAAAAAAAATCTCGGACAAAGGTTTGATGGCATCAAACGCAGGGTCACCAATGGCCTTGTTGATGAACTCAGTGTAGGCAATAGGCTTGGTGTGATCCACCTGATGTTTTTTTTTGCAGTTTTTGTTGTTTGGTTTTTCTGGCTGGTGGATTGTTGGGAAGCAAAGAAAGATTGAGCCACAAAAAAAAAATGGCCTGACTTTCCATTGAATCCTGGTTGTTTAGTATAGGGATCCTTATCATTATAATGGCTTATTATAATCCCCACATAACTGGGTAGTATAATCCCTTATATTTAGTAAACAACCAGGGGCCCTTTTTTCATTGCTCATATTGATGATCCAAGAGACCACGGTTCCATCTTCATAGTTGTTGATCCAGTCCTGCGGAACCCATGGGCTTAAAGGCTAAGCGGATGTTGATACATCTGACTCGGTCGCCATCTCTCTTGTCAAATCATGAGGCTTGAAGCATGGTAACATCCCTCATATTGGTGTCTCCTTGGGAATTTTGTTTGGTTGAAACTTGACAAACAACGCGAAGGAACTAAGGAACTTTACGGGGGAGTACGAGACTTGCACTTTTGGACATCAAACAACATCTGAGACTTTAGCAACTGACAAAAGGCACTGAAGTTGTTTTGTGTGTGTGTGTTTTTTTTTTTCTACCATGAAATTCGTTGCCTAGTTGGTGGTTGGTTCCCCAACCCATTTGAAAAATGTGATCGTCAAAATGGATCATTTCCCCAAATAGAGGTGAAAATAAAACCTATTTGAAGGTGCACCACCTAGTTGCTGGGTTTCGGGGGCCCGATCCAAGTCGATGACTTTCATCGGTGTTGAACCCGGTCCTTCCGATCATCCGCACGTTTCTTGTTGAAGGCCAAGTCGATCGCTTCACCGTCCTCCGGAATCAACGTTTTTCAGGACTTCCATGGACTAAACATGTTGCACTGAACTACTGTGGATGGTTCAGAAATCCCAAATGACCACCTGGGATGTATAAAACCCCGTAAATAGTGGGATAAACTACCGTTCCCTCAACTGGTGCAGGATTTCAGCCATCAACAGTATGATTGCTGGAAGGTCAAAATGGAAATCATTTTCATGTGAAGATGTTTTTTACTTCATTTGAGGAATGTTGGAAGATTTCTTGTGACAGATGAACATGTAGATACAAATTTGCATGTGATTGAAAATTTATATTTTGTGAAGATGAAGACAACTTGCCGCACTTCATGAGATGAACACTATCCCAATTTGTTTCATGAAGATGAAGATCAAGTGATTCATGTGAAGTAAAAATCTCGCCTTTTGACTCCTCAAAGGTATGGTCGCCATCCCACATCCCACATGAATCCCACGGGGTGTGTGAACCCAGATGCCTGGTCTCCAAGCCATTGGAACTTCACTTCATGCTTTTCGATCTCACTGAAGTACTCCTGGTGCCCAAGCCATTGGCTCAACAACTCGCAGGGTGGTATGAGTTGATTTACCTGGTGATCTTCTCCAACCCATTTGGAAAAATATGCCGTACGTCAAATTGGATCATGAAAACCCAAGGATCGGGGTTAAAATAAAAAAGGTTTGAAACCACCCCCTAGTGATTGTTTTACACCCTAAAAAGCGAAAAAATGCAAACGGAAAAACAACCATACGAATGAAGATGTTCGATTTTCCTATTAAAAACCATGGGTGATTTTCCAGGGATCGCCATGTTGGTTTTCTTGGTAGAATACCACTTTTTCAAGTGAGACACGAGTGCCAATCCTCTGGGTCTTGGAAGCCTCTGCATGGTAATCTAACATAAAGAACCTTAAAATTACACTCCCTGAAACTAACATATCCCCTGAAAAGGCAATTTTGAAGATGCTTTTCCTTTTCCAAAAGGTGGCATATGCATGTTAGTTCCCTGGAGACTTACCCTGAAAGTGAGAAGGATTTTTCATCTGAACCTAACCAAAGCATCTTAGGATTCCAATATCACCAAAAGTTCTTTGCGACCCATGAGAGTTTCACTTGCCTCGGAAAACTGCAAAAAAGCGACCGACCTCACCTTGGCTTCTTTGGCAGTACTGGTACCCAGACCTTTGTAGTACCTGAGGCCCAGCCCAGCCCAGTCAAGGTAAGAAGGTAAAGCTAAACAGCAACACATGTTGCGAGACCCTCAACCCTCAACATTTGTCAAAACAAACATCTAGTTGGTGGTTTCAACCCCTTTGAAAAATATTAGTCAAAATGGGAATCTTCCCCAAACAGGGGTAAACATAAAAATATTTGAAACCACCAACCGGAACATAGTCTGATCCTTAGTTAATTCTGTAATTTGCATCATCAAATCTCACTGAAACATTTGACTCCAACAGCTACTTGCACGACCTAAATACACACGACTGGTACCACATACATTGATGCTTCTCCCAAGTCATAAATTAACATGTTTGCTTTTTTGCACCTACCCCTCAGTGTCAAGTAATTTCAGCCCTTCAAAAAAGGGGAGTTTGCCTATCCAAAACCATTTCTTGCCACACACCTGGATTTCATCACTTGTCCGTATCTGCGCCAAGATGCTTCACTTTCCAACCCTTGCCACCATCGGTACGTTCCTTCCACGCCTGGAGTCGGTGCAAAAGAAGCTTTCAAAAGACCTGGAATTTCGAAGTTTATTTTGATGGCTAGTGTAAGTCTATCATTGTTATGGTAACGAAGGTATCCACAACCCAAAAAAAACACCAAAGACCTCAATGCAAATACATCAAATACAACTTCCATCTCTCTGGATATTCTAGTTGGTGGTTTCAACCCATTTGAAAAATATTATATAGTCAAATTGGAAACCTTCCCTAGGTAGAGGTGAAAATAAAAAATATTTGAAACCACCAACCAGAATTTCATTGAATCTTATGTCACAAGACAGTCACGTCACAAACACCATTTCAGCCCGTCGGGAAGACCATCCTGGTACTCGTGAAGGGTGAAGAAACTCTTCTCATGCCTGATTTCGGGGGATCAACTCGAATCAAGGATCGACGCAAACTTGATGAGCAGCAAGACATGGCCAAAACAACGGGGCATTAAAATCCGAAGTTCCTACAGTACTCGGCACTCTGAAAGAAAACATGACTGTTCAGAGTCAGTTGAAAATTTGTTGCATCTCTGATTGTACGTATTTTAGGGGGTATTGCCTAAAGAATAAAATTCAGCACCTCACCCCATTCCCAAAAACGACAAATGATCAAAACATCAGAGGAAGAGGTTTTCCGGAACGGAGTTGCCCCCAGATTATGGGCTTACTGCGCCCCTCAAAGACTAACATACCGGGTTCTTCAAAAAAAACAACCACCCACACATACACGGTCAAAGCGAGCTGTTCGCGCCCCCCTGCCCCCAACTCAATGTTGGGCACAGCGGGTGTACACGACGGCCTTCAAAAAAAACAACCATTTTAGTAACCGGGGCCACCCATTATAACTTACTTCAACATTGAGTTGGGGGTGCAGGGGGTGCTGCAATAGCACTTCTTGATGTCGATGTGGTTGTTTTTTTTGAAGAACCCGGTATCCCCTAGAAATTGATGGTTGGGTTCGATGAAATGTCCCTTTTAAACAAAAATGGTCCCTTTTCAGGCTTGACATTCGTGCATTTGAGGGGGTAATGGATGGGGATCCAAAGAGAGAGGGTGACATGGAAAGCCTAAGAAGTTCTGACAAAAACTTAAGGAAACCATACTGTTGATAGGCAGTTTATCAGTTTATTTTACAAGGGCTTATACATCCAAAAGGTGGTTGGCCTTGGAATTTCAGCCATCAACAGTAGTAAAAACCCTTCCCAGGGAAGATTGGAAAACATATCCCCTTGACCCCCCTTACACCACCTGAAGAATCCCATAAGATTAGCTGATGCTTGGAGGTTCATCCTGGATGTAAGTAGTGATCGGATCACCGCCATTTATTCAGCCATTTATGCCATTTGGAAGGGGTCCCACAACCCCAAGAATGGGGGGCTTAACCACGGACCTTTAAACTCAGCACTTTTTGGCAAATCAGTTTCTTCTTGGAAAAACACCTTGTGTTTTGTGCTGGATAGAATACAAGGCGGGCCCTGGATCCAGTTATTTTTGTACGGTTATCGGGCCCCTATAAATGGCCTTATGAATGGGTAAATGGCAAATGGTGTTGTAACGCTACTTATAGGGCAATTGATTATAAATCTCCTTAACCTGAATGTTTCGGCCATTTTGGGAAGGTTTTTGATGTGCTTTCTTTAGTTTTCTCACAAACAAGCCATGAATGAATGATTATGAATGATTTTAAGGTCAATCTTTAGTTACGTGGTGGTTGCAACGCATCTGAAACATATGCTCGTCAAATTGGATCATGAAACCCCAAGTAGGAATAAACATAAAAAACTATTTATCAAACCACCACCTAGCTAGGAGAAACGGAGAAACGTCTCCCATCACATTTCCTCCAACTGACCAGTTCTACAACCGAGGCGCTGTCGGTCATCCGATTTCTTGCCTTCTTTCCAAACCTGGAAAATGGGGGGGGAACATATCCTGAGGGGATAGGGGTTTTCCTGTAGGTAGTATGTTTGGATCTAACCCCCCTACTTGGAGGATCATCCATTTAGTAAGTGGTTGATAACCATGGTTAGTAAGTCCCCTATGTAGGGTGCTTGTCTAGTTATACATGGCTTGTAACCCCCATAGCCAACCACTTGCTAGGTGGGATGATCCTCCAAATACAAGGGAAAAAGGAAACATCTTTTTGGCCCACTGGATATTCCTCAACCAATGAACCCTAAGTCAGCAAATCGTGGGCAAAAATGAAGGTTTAGTCATTGAGATTCCTCCGGTTGGGTCATCCTACTGGTGACGAGCCAACATCCCTGGGTCAGGAAAACGAAAACGATCTAAGTGGGCAAAACTCCATGGAAAGTTTGACAGCGAGGTAAAACTGCTCAAAATACTGTTGATGGCTGAAATCCTGCACCACCTGGGATGTATGAAACCCTATAAATAATGGGATATTTATCATATCAACTGGTGCAGGATTTCTTCCATCGACCGTACCACCCTGAAAACCAACATGTAACATGTAGGGGGCGCACTTTGTATGGAAGACATTCATGGGTTGCCCCCACCCCGAAAATCAACGAATGTCGACCCTAAAAAGGCACTATAAATTCTGGTCACAGTCGTTCGTCTTCCGGGAAGTACTTTGATGTCCCAGGAAGTCAGCAACAGGTTAGTAAGTGGTTTATAACCCCAATATATCCCATTTATAAGTAGGTTGAAAGCCATTTACTGACCATTGACTAACTTCCTGAAACATCCAAGTAGGTCTTTTACCCCCAAAGGGAAAGGAAAGGATCCTCTCATATTAAAAATGGTGATTTGTTATATTTTGTTATTGTTACTGTTGAAGGTTCAGAAATCCGGCATCCACCAGTTGAGGTTGGTAGTTTATCCCATTATTTACAAGGCTTTATACATTCCATGTGGTTACCTTGGGATTTCTTCCATTAACAGTATGTTAGTTTTCAGGGAGGGTAGCTTTTTTTGGAACCAACCCCATTTCCTCAAAGTTGGATTCACCCGTCCGGCAAAGCTCCCCGGTCCCTGTGACTGTCCGGCAAAACTGGTGTCCGATGTGAAACCCTACTAAACACAACTCAAAAGGTCAAGTGACTCGGGGCGGTTTTGGGAACATCGAAGATTTGCGAATTGAAACCATTCATAAAAAGTGGTTGGGTTGGGTTTGCTGAAATTGGTTCTTATAGATTGGTTCATCAAAACCAACAATCATGAATTCATCATAAATTGATTGAGTTTCCATTTTTGCTGAACATTGCTTGGAACAGTATAAATCGCTAAACTCCTCTCCAAACTGACTAATGTTCACATGAGGTGGCTGGCCCTTCTTGAACAAGAAAAAATAAATCTAAAGCATCATGTTCAGGGTACATCATGTGCAGGGGCCAACATTGGTTTCTTTTGGGTGTATCTAGTGGATGGAAGTTGCACAAACATCTACCAAAGCAGCCGTGAGCTTCTGTTCCATCTATGAGTTGCCAGTGATTCAGTGACTGTTTCAACATTTCACCCTCCAACCAACGAGCTCAAAACCACATCACCCCCAGTCACCTCTTAACCATCAATATTAATCACTTTTGACAAACAACTCCAGCTTCTTCCCGCCCTTCAGAAGGTTGATGGAAGAAATCCGGCATCCACCAGTTGAGGTTGGTAGTTTATCCCATTATTTACAGGGTTTGGGATACATCCAAAAGGTGGTTGTTTGGGATTTCTTCCATCAACAGTATCATTTGCTGACGACCAACTTGTCACACTATTTCTATATCCTTAACTTCATCACCTATGGCAAACAAAAAATACTTTCCATTTGAAACCAACGGTGATCTAGTTGGTGGTTTCAACCCATTTGAAAAATATTACTCAAATTGGATCATTTCCCTAAATAGGGGTGAAAATAATAAATATTTCAAACTACCACCTAGTGATCTTTTTTGACAAAGCATGACTCTGGAAAACCACGTTTTTTTCCCAGCGGAAAACCCACCAAAAGGTTTTCGAGAGAACTTCCGGACCTTGACGATCGGTGTCACAAATTCCTGGAGTTTGAGGATTTTGTCAAAAGGCGATTGGATGACTTGGTTTCGGGGAGAGCTTCGAAATGGCGAACTACTGTCGATGGTTCAGAAATCCTTTTGGATGGTATGAAATCCTGTAAATAGTGGGATGACCTACCAACCTCAACTGGTGGATGTCGGATTTCTGAACCATCAACCGTATGTCTGTGTGTGTGTTTTATGGCAGCATTTTGTTTGGAAGAAGTGAACGTAACTTTTTACCTTAGCTATTGGAAACACTGAAGATTATGACTGAAATGACAGCTTCTAGGTAGGAAATGGTAAGGAAATGTAAGGACACCCACCCAAAAAATAGTGAAAACATGAAGTTTCAACAAAATTGGAGTCGAGAAATCTTATGAGTCTTCACTTTTCCTTGTATGGATCCATAAGCTTTTCTAACACAAAAGTTGTTTCGTCAGCAAAAACAGCCCAGCCAACATAGAAACTGACCTAGAAAATCTTGGAGACCACCAGGATGACAATCCCAACTACTGAACTGACTCGTTTGCCACTACTAAGCCAGCATCCTGGGTGGGGGTAGATCCTACCTATACTTGCCCCTCCCTGAAAGAGCAAAACCACCTACTTTTGGAATCGCCTTGAACCAGTGGGTTTTTTGCTGTGGAAAATCTGTTATATAGTTTCAGAGAGGGCAACACCTTCACCCGACCACCTTTTTTTTTAAGAAACAAAACGGTCACTTATTGGGGGGGTTGATGAACAACAGATCCACAAGACCATCAATTTTGTTCATCATCATATTTAACTTGAGGATATTTTCTCCCAACTAAAATCCTCAAGCAATTCTAGTTGGTTTCAACCTAATTGAAAAAGAGTAGTCAAAATGGGTTCATCTTCCCCAATTTTCATGGGTGAAAATTAAAACATGTTCGAAGTTTCACTACCTAGTTTGATTCTATGCCATTCTTTTCTTTAAATCAAGCGATCTTCGGAATGTTTTCAATCCACCACCTAGGACTTAGAATTTCATCCCACTTCCCTTACTTGGAACAATCATCCGCAGTTAGTTAAAGTGGTTAGTAACCACCATGTATAAGCCATTTAGTAGGCCATATTGGAAGGGGCATATCTCCCCAGGAATAGGGGACTTACACCCTGGAAGATTAACATGGAACCTGAAAATGATGGTTTGGAAGATGATTTTCCTTTTCAATTGGGTGATTTTTAGGTTCCAGCCGTTAATCTTCCGGGGTGTAGCAACCATGGGTTTGACGGACCCATTTCTCCCAGGGCAAACTTCCACATCGAAATCGATCCACTCCTTGAGGAAGCCCGGCATTTTCGCCAAGGAGGGCCACCAGAAGTGAATTAAGTTGATCAACAAACCCTGGCCGTCCGTCCGGAGGAGCAAACGCTTCGGTGGGTTATGCCGGTTGTGGGGTGGAGCTATGGAGACGGGAAATTGTTTTCATTGGCTGAATCTCCCTAAAACGAACATTTTCGCCCCTCAAAATGATACTTTCCAACCGGAATCTCCTTTTCCAGGGGTGTTAGTTTCAGGGAGGGTAGATTTGCTTGTTTGGTAGTTGGAAAAAATAACATATACTCTCCCAAATTTGGTGGTTAGTTTAATGGTGATGACTACCATGGGTCCCTCGAATCCGCGAAGAAAGTCATCAGAAGTCATTTTAACATATCCCCTTCCAGCCGGCACTCTCGAGTCTATGATTTTCCCCATATCCTTTTCGGTAAGATCTGGACTTGTTCCCTGCAGAGTAGTTGTTTCCAATTCGTGTAGCTCAGGGGTCATTTTGTGACACCAACCCAAACAATGCACTACTGTTGATGAAAGACATCCCGCACCACTTGGGATATATAAAACTATGTAAATAATGAGACATTTGCCATATCAACTGGTGCAAGATGTTTTCCATCAACAGTATTATTTTCGGGAAATCACCAGCAACATTTGCGAATGAAGTTTAATACCCCCAAGAATGGGAAAAAATAAATGACCCCGAAAAACATACAAGTATTGTCGAGTGTGTCCCCCCATTCCCTTGCTTTAGTTGCGAGGATTCCTCTATCGAATGCATTACTGCTCGCTGAACTTCAACACAAACCTCGCAAAGTATGTTACTGTTGATGGAAGAAATCCCAAACAACCACCTGGCATGTATAAAACCCTGTAGATAATGGGATAAACTACCAACCTCAACTGGTGAACGCAGGATTTCTGAACCATCAACAGCCATCAAAAATATCCACGCAAAACAGGGGATATATTTACAACCTTCAACCTTATACTAGATTTCATGTATCGTCCCCTGAAGTTTAACAGCAAAAGCCCCTGAAAAACGATGGTTAGAAGACACGCCTTTCCTTTTTGGGATGGTAAAATTTTCGGGGGTGAACTGTTAAACATCCAGGGAGTATTACAAATTTTCATATAAATTACATCACTCCCTCAAGTCGCATCTGTCGAAACGTCACTTCACTAGGTTTTGGGACGATTAAAAGTGAGCCAAGACAAAAAACCCGGCCTTGCTTTTCCATTGAATCCTAGTTGTTTCATAGTGATCCTTATGTCATGGTTAATGATAATCCCCACATAACTGAGTAGGATTTCATCACCAACAAATACCCTAAACAACCAGAAATATATACCCAAAATGTTAGTTAACAGTTATATTCCCTTTTTTACCGACCCAATTATATGTATATATAATCCCTTATAATGGTTCATTTATATACCCTAAACAACCAACCTTTTGTTTTTTTTCATTGCTCAAGTTTTGGCCCTTTTCGGTGGCCTTGATATGAGATCCATCATGATCCTGATCAGTCATCAACCTTAGAGATATGCGACTGAAAGATCGAGTGATCGAACGCAGAAATGGAAGCAATAATCTAAGGTTGTTTCAACACACCGAACTGGAACACACCCCGAGCAACCTTTACCAATAGGTTGTAAGCCGGGAATCCTTTCATAGTTGGGTAGGGGGATTGCCTGGGGTGTGCGATATCGGGGTGTGTTGTAACTTTCTTGGAAATAATAAAGACATACATCCCCGCAAAACTAACGGCTGGATACCCGAAATGATGGGCCTTGGAAAAGGCGGACTCCTTTAAAATATGGCTATCTTTTGGTATGCTAGATTTCTGGGGTGTACCGTTGATGGTGAAAAGAATTCCGGCTAACAACCACCTCTGATGTATGAAACCCTATTAAAAAACGGGATATTCTCCATGTGAACTGGTGCAGGATTTTGTTTCCATCATTGGACGTGGCCACTTAGCCTGGAATTCCAACAAAAAACCTGCGAAACACCGTGGCGAAGAAAGGTGGCCATCGACTCAATTTTTTCGGAGCCGTCAAATTATATCATACGGTTGATGGTTCAGAAATCCGGCGTTCACCAGTGGATATTATGTAGTTTATCCCATTATTTACAATATTTTATAGATTTGAGGTGCTTGTGCAGGATTTCTGAACCATCAACAGTATCATATCTCTTCAAATAAACAAACCTATATATCTTGGTACCACCTGGAAAGTAGATGGCGCAATTCCCATGTATTGGTTTTCATGGCCCCTTACTAGATTTACTAGTCATTTTGGGTATCCAGCCGCTAGTTTTTGCGGATGTATTGAACTGGTCATGTCATGAATCGAAAATGAGGTAAGAACGGCTGGGTGGCGGAGTTTCCTCTCATCTTTTTGAAAAAATGCATGTCTATGATATTTTACTATATAATCCAAAAACAATTCCTACAAAAATCTACCAATTCCTACGATGGAATAGTATGCTTATACATCATGTATATATATATATATGTGCATGCATATATGCATACATAAAGAGGTAGTGAATTTTCCATCTTTTACTGGCTATCTAAGTGATGTCAGATTTCTCCCGCTTTTTTGTCAAATGAAACACATCCCAAGAGACATGATGGAACCATAACGAAGACCTTGTGTACCTGGCGAAGGTTGATGTGACCATTGGGAGTTTCTTTCTGCGTAGAGAACTCGTTGTTGGAGAAAATCAGAAATTTGATCCGAAAAAAAGATAGAGTTATTGTGGCCCCTACAAACCATGGCCTTTTAAATAAATAGGTTTCACTGGGATCTTTTTCACCACCAAAAAGGTGGAGTGAACTGGGCCCCTACTTTTTTTGACTGGTAAGTTTTTAGCACCCACTTTGGAGGTAATATTGACACGATTCCTCATAAAAGGTACTAAGGTAGATGATGTATAGACTTTAACCCAACAAAAACATCATTTTTGGGCCCATCATTTGGATCTACGCCCAGGATCTCCCACCAAAACAACCGTATGAAGTGAGTTGGGGGTTTTAGTCGTTGGGATGACACCAAGCTTCCGTCATCCTGGTGGTGACGACCGTTGCTGGCAGGGGGGGGGGGGGAAAGATCCAACTCATTAGGAAATGAAATATACCTGGTGATTCAATTCGTGACCCTTTTGGGATGATGATCCGTGACCCTTTTAAGGGGGCCCAAGTGACCTCCAACGTTTGGGGATGAAAAGGTCACGAATTGAATCACCAGGTACTCTTCCATTGCATACAAATACATATACCCTTGACCGTTTTGCATGGTGTGAAAAATGCCTGCCAACGGTCTGCCGTTGGTCTGGACTTTTTGGTGGTGAACTTTTTGGGGGGGGGCTCAACTTTTAGACCCTGCTGGGAATCTGCTTGGCTTCGGTGGTTGCACAAAGTAAAAATATTTTCCCCCAAATGGTGGGTGTTTCCAAAAATAGGGGTACCCCAAAATGGATGGAAAACATATGGAGAACCCTATTAAAATGGATGATTTGGGGGTACCACTATTTTCGGAAACATCCTGGTGGTGAAAAATGGTGATTTTCATCGCCATGGGTCCCAAGTTCATCCAAGTTCATGAATCGCATTTTGACATGGCACATGTTTCGAACACACACAAAAAACCTTGGATCTCTTTGTATCCATCCACCGGCGATGCGATTGCGGCATCGTCATCCAAACATGTTGCAAGGGTTTACTGGGGATCCCAAGAAACGAACCGACTAATTTGGTAACCTAAACCTCAAACATCTTTAGGGTGGTGGGTAGATCCAACGTAAATGAATGCCTTTCCAAATGGAGAAAGAGAGGATTTTCATGGCTATCTTAGTGTAAAACATATCATGCAACGAAAAAAAAGACAGAAGCCTTCCGAAAACTAACATGGAACCTGAAAATACCACCAAAAGGAAAAGTAGAAGTAGAAAAATCCACCCCAAACTCCCAGTAACTTTTTGGGGGAACGCCGTTAGTTGACTCGACTCAAATGGTGTATCTGAGATGTCATTCCACCAAGTGGCTGTCGTACTGTCGCTTGAGATCCAAACCTCCGGGGCGATTTCATGATGGGCATGGAACATCAAGGGCAGCAAATATCTCGGATCCCTTAAACTTGCGTTAAATTCCATTAGCCTTAACTGAGATTTGCGACTGTTTGGTGGTTGGATTTTATTTTTTAAATAAATATTCCCCAAATGATGGTGTTTCATATAGTAATTTACTAGTTGGTGGTTTCAACCCATTTCAAAAATATTAGTCAAATTGGATCATTTCCCCAAGTAGGGATGAAAATAAAACATATTTGAAACCACCACCCAGTTTACCATGGCACACAAGTAAAAAATCACCTTAAACAAACAAATCCAAGCTTATCCCACGGATTTTCTCACCTTTTCACCCACTAAGGCCCTGGCCCATGATTTGCAACAAGTTGGAAATCTCTGCATTGCCAGTGACCTGTCCGCCAAGGAAGTGGGGGGGGAAGTAGAGATTTGATAGAGATCTTAAGTTGGTAAATCCAAAAGGTTTCTTGTTTTGTACAAATTTGCAAGTCTTTTTGCAGAGCTTCCAAAAACAGGTTGCTGAAATCTTAGATTAGAAGAAACAAACTGTAAGTAAAAACATCTTGGCAACCCTTAGGTTCCCTGCTAAAAGTTAAACTTTTAGTGGGGCCCACAGGTAAAATCCCACCATCAACTCTAAGGGGCGTTCAGGGAAGTAAGGCTATCACCTAAGATGTGCCAAAACATGTACTGGTATCTCACAGAAAAAAATGTCTTGGCAAGACTTCGGTCCCTTGCTAAACGCCTTGACTTTTAGAAGGCTACTGTACATCTAAAACCCTACTAACAAACTCAAAAGGTCAAGTTGGTCCTTTTTGGGGAACATCTAAGATTTGCCATGATGTACCTATCCTCCCTGAAACTAACAGCAACATGTCCCTCGATTTTCGTTGGGTTCCATGAAATCTCCCTTTTTTTGGGAGTTCAGCCAACTCGCGAATGTTCGTTTCAGGGAGCGTATGTTTTCCCCCCCTTTGATTCGTTGGAATTTGTGCTCTGGTGAAAATGAATGAACATGGCAGAAGGCTCAGCTCCCAAAAATCCTTGACAGCATGGAAAAACCTCTTTCGATGCTCGAAAATCAACCCATGATAACCCAAAACAGGAAAAAAGAGGCATGTTTTTGTTGGCAGCTCATAGGAATACTCAATGGATCGGTAAAATGATGTCAAATGTATGGTGAATAGAGGGCTTAATTCTCTCATATGAGCTACGAAAAAACACCCTCTTACTTTCCATTATACTGGTTGTTGAATAATCCCCATAGAACTGTGTACTATTTCATCCCGAACAAATCCCCTAAACAACTAGAGGCCTTTTTTTTCCATTGCTCTTATGAACTCGAGATTCTCACTAACAGAACCATGTATTGATTCAAGTATGGCCTGCTTGAAGTTGGCATCGCGAACATTCAGCACCTGCGAAACGTATTTCGTGTTTCGTGGGTGTTTGGACACATCTAAGAACGGTGGGTGACAGACATAAAGGGTCAGTGAAGCAATGACTCACTAATTAACCCTAAGGATCCAGGTATGTCCTAAGAAAGGGATTAACCCTACAATCCTATTGTGGGGATGGGATTGGGACCATCAAACCTACTCTAGGGAAGGGTATGGATCCTTAGGGTAAGGATATCATTTGCAACCCTTAATCGGCCAACTGTAATCATAGCTTTTTTCTTTTTTTCGCAGTGAAGGTGGAAGGGAAAAAGGTAACAAAACACAAATTCATATCCTACCGTTGGAAGAAATCCGAAACCAGTTGATATGGTAAATTTATCCCATTGTTTGCAGGGTTTGGGATACATGTTTGGTGGTTTTTCCAGGATTTCTTCCATTAACAGTAGTGATGGATTGTATTCCAGAAAGGATCAAAATTCACGATTTTGATTCAACAAATCCAAAGAAACCTGTGCTGATTCCGTCCCAAGAAGTTCTGCCATCTATACTGACACACCTAGAAATTGGAGGAGATTCCTAAAAAGGGACAACCTGTTGATAAACAAAAACACAAAGGTTTTGATTCTATCACATTCCTTTCTTAAAATGGAGTGATGTTCGGAATGTCGTTTTTACACGTCCTTTTTTGAAATACCCTCCCTGAAACTAACATAACACCTGAAAATGGATGGTTGGAATACTAGTGTCCTTTTGGGATGACTCCTTTCATTCCCAAGTGAAATGATGATCTGATTCTCTAATTTGCTTTTTTCCCAATTGGATTGCTTGTCGATTTGCTTTAAGAGGGTCCGAGCGTGGACCTGTTTTCACTGAAGCGGAGGAGGTAAGAAGGATCAGTTGCTACGAAATCTTAGAAATCTCCGGCATGTTTTTGGTCTTTTCTGGAGCGTAAATTGGAACACCACCACAGCAAAGGAGGAATCAAATACACACCACTCCATCTCACCTCCAAAGCCTTCGTAAAGCAAACTTTACACAAACAAAATGCTCATCCAGCTGAAAATTTATGCGGCAAAAAATGGGAATATTCACACCTACAATTTTTGGGAGTGTATCCAATTTGCCAAACACTGTGACATCTAGAAAATCATACCAATACCGTCCATGTATGGTATATTTCCCTACAATTGATGGATTTTTTGGGGTAAACGCCGCTAAATATTTCATGTAGCTGGACCAACAATGGGATGTGCATACAGTCAAAACGCGTCCAATAAAAAAGGGGCAGAGCCGCCAGCACCTTGCCCTTCAATGGAAAGACACCATACTTGTCACGACCAATCTCAGATGCCAAAGGAAACGACATGAACTATGCAAGTCGCCAAGTTGAAATGTAAGTGAAAAGAAGATGGAAGATTAAATGCTTGACATATATAAATATATTTTCACACAATATATATATATATATAAGATACATAAAAATACAAGTGTTATGTAGATTTCAAGTTCTGCATGAAACGATCCAGTTCTCAAATTCAATATTTTAGTTTAGCCTCACCTGTATTTTATTTCGAAAGAATGCGAAAGGGATGGTTGGAATGAGTCCAGCTTGTATGTCAATGGATGTTCGGTAATCAACGGATTGGATACCAACATGTACTACCAACATGCTGCGCTGCTGCACCATAAAACCACCAACTCCTTGGATGCGAAAATGATGGGTTTTAACGCATCATTTTCAAGCACATGATACTTGTATCTACCCTCTGCCGAATGAGTGTATGTCCCATCTTGGAAAAAAGGAAAATAATCTTCAAAGCTACCTTGAGTGGGGATATGTTGGTGGCCAGGAGGATGATTGAACTCACCATTGTATAGGCATAGAACTAGTTGGTGGTTGAAGCAACCCATTTGAAACATATTGCTCGTCAAATTGGATCTTGAAACCCCAAGTTTCGGGTTGAAGAATGGTGAAAATAGAAAATGTTAGAAACCACCAACTAGAGAAGTATGTAAGAACTTAGCCTCCTGGGAACGATCACATATCCCATCCCAGCCGGCACTTTTGAGTCGATGAGTTCGAATAATATTTCACCAAGCTAGATTTCCCTGAAATAGCCGGGGTCCCATTTCCCTTCCAAAAAGCTACATTTTGGTGTTGTTGGTCGCGCTTTTTCCACTGTTAAAACCAACCACCCCCAAGGCGCTTGCTACCCGAGCTCCCCAACCACACTGACACCCGCAACGGCCAAGGACTTGGCCTAAAGGACCCGATTTCGGCGCTAACATGTCGCGGTTGATGGAACATCCACCCACCGTTGATGGTATTCAGCAGGGAAAAAAAAAGGGGGAATTTTCTATTGCTAGCTTAGTTTACCGAAGTGTAGGTTATATGATATACGCTCCCCGAAACCAACAACTCAAAAGCCTTTATACAGAGGCCTTTCTTGCTTCAAAAAGGGAAATGATCATTGAACCCAACTATGGATTTTCATGGCTTGCTGTTGGTTTCAGGGAGGGTATTCTACATCTAAAAGGTGGGTGTAACACATGAGCCACGAAAAAAAAACCCTTGTGACATTCCATGATACCTGTTGTTTAATCGGGATCCTTATAATTCCACATACCTGGGTAGGATTTCATCCCCTACACACCCTAAACAACTAGCATAACTTGGGATGCCAGTTAAAATTACACACCCAGGATGCAGGACTGCAGGATGATTTTACATTATTAGGGCCGGGGAGTTCCCTACATCAAAAACCTTCAATTCGCTACGATCGCATCATCCCATCAGGGGGAAAAACCTACATCCCAAAGCACACAACCTCCTTGGGGTCCCGGTCTTGAGTTGTCTCCCCCATTTTTCAACGTTGTGTTGTTGCACCCCGTGGTTTCCAAGTCTTTTAGGTTGATTCATTCCCCCAAACTGGATAATATGCATATAAGTAAAACAGATGCAACTTGTGAACCCTGACATTCTCTTAGGCAAGACAGGACTCCGACACTCCAGGTGTCTGTGGTCTGTTTTTTTCCATTGTTTTTTTTTGTTTCATCTAAAATGTTACACCCTGGAGAAACGGGGCATGGAACCACCAATTGGAGGCTTTGTTCAGATGATTTTTCCTTTTCAGTTGGGTGATGTTTTTTTTGTTTCATCCTCAAATGTTATGTTAGCCTCCGGGGGCACTAACATATCCCATCCCTATCACATGGTAGTTAAATAATGTACTAACTATCCCTGAGGTTTAACAGCAAAAAACACCCCTGAAAAGTTACAAACCGCCCCAACAGGAGTTCCTAACTGCCATCATTTGAAAAGGGACGAACCGTTAAACTTCCAGGGAGTAAGTATCTAAAATCTGGGCAAATTTACTATAATTCCTAAACCTGAATTGAGGGGCTTCGAATCCTTCCCACAGCTCCACCCCGGCCATGACGGCAAGATGGAAATTGAGGGGCTTTTTGGGCGATTCCCTTACTAAACCACCATTTGGGGTGACTACTCGGCTGGCTGGTCGCTCAGCTAAAATGGACATCACTGTGCTCCTGGAAATGCCTGTAACCTCGCCAGCAGGTAGATTTCATTTCTCTTCTTGGAGGATCATCCCAATTAGTAAGTGGTTAATAACCATGGTTAGTAAGTCCCCTAAGTAGGGTTATTATTCCCCTTCCAAATGGGCGAAATGGCTTATAAATGGGGCTTACTAACCACTTACTAACTGGGATGGTCCTCCAAGTTAGGGCTCCCCTACTGAATCACCCTCAGTCAGAATCAAAGTGCATTCCTGGGCGGGCGCCGATTCGGCTTCGGCGATTTCTTGGGCACCAATGGAACTGGAACTCACAGGACGCCCAAACGAAACAGAAATCCATTAGAACATCAAAAGATCTGACGTTTTTTCTTGGTTAAATTTCCACAAAAATTACAATTTACATTTTTGATTCAGGGTTTATTTTCTATCCAGCCTATGTTTATTTACCAAATGTGTATCTACAAATCTTTCATATACCTTCCAAAAAAAAGTTCTACCACCACACCAGCCACCGGCAAAAAACTATGATATCCCACGACGATGTGCCGTGAACGGTAACCGTTTGGATTCCCGGATGTCCTGAGAATGTCTGCCACCCGCATCATTGGCATCATCCAACCTTGGGGTTTGGACCAACAGAAAGTTACTACTTGGAGGATCATCCCAGTTAGTAAGTGGTTAATAACCATGGTTAGTAAGTTCCCTAAGTAGGGATATTCCCCTTCCAAATGGGCTAAATGGCTTATAAATGGGGGTTACTAACCAGCTACTATCTGGGATGATCCTCCAAGTACCCAGTTAGATAGGGATTATATGATACAACCACGACATTTTCGGATCCCGTCATTAACCCACCAGGATGACTCATGGAAAGTAGGGGACCCCGGTTTTTTTGTGAGTCGGGCCGAACAGGTACCTGAAATTCTTGGTGATTCCAACCCCTTTCCCCCCCAACCCAAAATAAAGAAAACAAAGTGTTGGCTAATCAACCACCCCCTACCCCCCTAACTTACCCTACCACAGAAATAAGGGGGGGTTTGACACCGCGGTTCATAAGGATCCAACACGGCCTTATTTCGGGGGGGTGGGGTGGTAATGGTGGTTTATGTTAGGGGAGCGGAAAGTTGGTTCCTGGTTGATTCGCCCCAAAAAAAACAACACACAAAACAACATCAACCCACTGAGATGCTCCGACTTCATAATGCCGTTAATACGGCCCTGAGTTTTACTCACACGCAGCTGCTTGGACATGTCCACCTTTTGTTTTGCCTTCACCTGAGCCAATTTTTTTTGCAAAGATTCATGGCTAGGGGGGGACAACCAAAATCCATTTTGAGTATGTTTTTTTTTTTTCCGGTAGGAAAATTGAATCATACTCAAGTTTTTGGTGAAGCATGTAGTTATATGTAGAGTTGTTAAGGTAAATGTATGTATGCATGTACAATCTATTAATCACTTACACGTATAAAATATGAAATGCTGATACGCTGGTCATGTAGAGTTTTGATGCTGCAAAGGCTGATGAAGTAGCTGAAAGGTAAAGAAAACAAACTTCTTCGTTAGCATTCTGCGGCTGCTCCGCCTGCGTTTGTAGCTGCAACTTGGGTGTGGTTCCCTCCCAGGATGCCAGTGACTAAAAGGAATACTTCATTTTTAGTATGGGGATTCCGGGATCCCTATATACCTTCACTTGTCACTGGTGTAGGGGGCCACACCTTAAGGCTGTACCCCAGGAGAGCCAAATGATCTGTAGCTATGAACAACTGTGATCCATCATGCGACATGATTGAAAAAACCGTTACATATGAATTGCTGGTTACCTTTAACAACTGCTTCTTCGGGCGAGAAATGTGATGTTTCAAACGTATTCAACCAACCCATGCAAATATAAAAAAAAATATAGACCTAGTAACTTATAAACCATACCACACATACCCTGCATACCCCGTCAGGCCCCACCCAGTCGAGGATGGTCTCAACAATACCACTCTTCATCACCTGACAACGGAAAGCGAAAGGGTCGAAGTCTTTGATGATGAAAGGGTGTAAAACGTGTCATCATCGCTGGTCAACCTACCTCCCCCTAACGTACCCCTCAGGAAATAATGGTTTACTAAGGCCTTATTAATGGAAACCAAGGGTTAATAAGGGGGGTAGGTTGACAAGTCATGATGTCATGCTTCAATATACTTCACATGAAATTTGTTATATTAAGAAAATACAGTACTCAAATAGGTAAAACATATTTATATAAAATACAAATATCCGCGCATCATTGAAAACTAATAGATTCTTCGCCTCAAACAATGACTAAATGATACACGATAGACCATAATTCACCTTCACTGAAAAATCGTGTTTCGAAAAGTCAACCTAACTTCAAAATGCGATTGAACTTGAAACCATCTTGGCCTCATTTCCTCTCGAAGTGTAGGAGTTAGTTGAGACGGCATATATTTGGATGCCACCCAATCACCCAATGGAAGTTTCATTGAGATGCTCGTTTTTTTCCACCTGTTTTCCAACTGCGAAAGATGCTGGATGGAATCCCGAAAATCACTGATCTTTTTTCAAAAGGAATCTCCCCCAAAAGAACCATTTTCAGATTTTGTTGTGAGATTTTCAAGGAGTGCCTTGCAGTTGGGCACTCAAGCGTTGCAGGCAAAAAAAATCTGGGATTTTTCTTCTCTTTCATCGGCCGATTTAGACAACAATCACGAACAAAACCATTGATGTCACGATATACAAATGTTGGTTAAGTTCAAAGCTAGAAGATCCGCATGTTCAAATGATTCCGAACAAGCAATTTTCAAAGACCGATTTAGGAAACATCAAACTGATGATGGATTCACCATTTCACCAAAACTACTTTTGGAAATGATGCTGCCTTTGTGGAAACAAAGACAAATCTATTAATGACTCAAAAAACGATACTGTTAATGGAAGAAATCCTGCACCAGCTGATAGGCAATTTATCCCATTACTTACAGGGTTTTCATACATCCCAGGTGCTGAAGGATTTCTGAACCAGCCACAGTAGGAAAACATATGCCTGAGGATTTTTGTCCAAAATGATTTACCCCAAAATATCACTGACCTTGAAATTCAGGATTAACGTTTTCGTTTGAAATATGTTTTTGTTTTCAAAGTATTTGGTTTAATTATAGCGACCTCACACGACCAACAAAAAACTTCGACCAACAAAAAAAACACAACCAGCGGTTTTTGGTGGGGCTTCCAACACAACCAACTGCCCCGCCTGCTTGATGACCTTCTCAGGCAACTCGCAGGTGGAACCAAACCTCGTGCATGGGAAAATCCCAGCAGAAAAAACCATGGAATTTACTAGGAAAAATGAGAATTTCCCATGGCTTACTGGAGTTTTTTTAAAACCCTTGGATCTAGTTGGATGAAAACCACCCCCCTGGAATGCTGATAACCCCTTACTATCTGACTATTAAATATGGGTAGTTTCATTTGTCTCACAGACATGATGCGAATCTACCCTCCTTAAAACGAACAGCAGGCTCGCAACTGAAAATGGATGGTTGGAAGATGTAATAACCTATTGGGGCTCGGCCTATTTTCAGGTGCGAACTGTTGGTTTCAGGGAGGGTGTAGCTTGCAGGAAATCATAATTTGCCAGGGAAGAAGGCAACATGAAAAAACATCTGTGCTAGTTGCCACGGACACACTTATATATCCATCTATTGACTCTGATCCTGCTTTTGCTGAATAGATGTATAAGTGGGATTCTGCAGAATATGCAGAATGACAAAGAAACATGAGCTTGAGTGTCTGTATAGACTTGGAACTCTGCATGTTCATTTACTGCGAAACATTTGGCGCATATATACTCAAAAAACATCATCATCATCATCATGATCCTCATCATCATCATCATCATAAATTACAACCACACCTGCACATCGGCTGTATTTTCAGCACCGAATCTGTCCTAACAGAGTCCTACAAGTTTCCTCTTTTGGGCCTTGGATTCTCTGCAATCCCTGTATTCCTCATCTAGCGGTCATTGTATTCCTAACACATCCATCAAAAAATATATACCCATCTGGGGAAAAGGAACATCATCTTCAAAACTGCCTTTGTAGGGGACATGTTAGTTCCCACAAAGGTATATTAACTACATTTTCCAGGTGATTCAATTCGTGACCTTTTGATCCCCTGTTTGGAGGTCACGAAAAAACCATTTCAAGGGTCACGTTTTCACTCCAAAAAAGGTCACCTTGAATTACCTGCCTTGTTTGATCTTCCCAAAAATGAATAAACTGATGAAGATGGTTGATATGCTGTTTTTATTCATCTATTTACATTATATTGTATATATTTGTTTTTGCTACGTAATGATAAATGGTATTTTGTATTCTATAGGAATTTTTGTAGTATATATTTTTATTCCAGTACATTTCATGGGAACTTTTCTATACATCAAACGGTCTATTTCCGTTGCAAATGTTTTTTTACCAAAGTTTCGGATGATGTTATTTTTCGTCGTTTTTTTTAAATGGGTGTTTCCAAAAATAATGGTACCCCAAAATGGATGGTTTATAAGGGCAAACCCTATTAAAATGGATGATTTGGGGGTGCCACTATTTTTTGGAAACACCCAAATGGAAACTATACCACTGATATTCTTTTTGTTAGGGGATGATGATGCAGAGATGAAGTCAGTGTCCATCAGACAACTTCGCTCAGCTGTCTTTATAAAAACAACTACCTCTTGGCAAAAAATGAATCGCAACGTTGCACCACAACACCTACCTATTCGTGAAAATGTGATTTCACATGCCCCCCTGCCACGAATTCCTCGTTGTTGTTTTTTTTTAATTAGGAAAGCATGAAAACAACCGTTTTTCTTTCGTAAATATGAGTTGGATAGTGGTGCCTAGGATATCGCATCACTCGCCATCAATTTTGAAAACCGCCGAGACGAGCAACTTGCTTTGTTTGGTGGTCAAGGTCCTTAGACGGTGGGGTCCCCAGCAAATTCCGGGTTTCGAAATCAAAACAAACTTTTTTTTGGGGGTTGGATTTTCTTTTTAAACAATTCTAGCTATGTTGGGAATGTTTGAACAACATAATGGAAACGTCTTGAGTCCAATCGGAATTTCTTTTGGATGATCACTGGGAGAGTACTTACATGAACATATCTTTTTTGAAGGGACCTCATATACTACATGATGCACACCTACCTGTCAGCTTGTGAGTTGTAAGCTGGTTCATACAAACATCAGCCTTGAAGCTTACGTCAAAGTCCAAGTCGAACCAGTTTTCGCTATCAAATCTCAGGCATCCATTTGCCGAAAGGAGGATGGTGTAGCATATGAGGTGACGTCAGAAATCTATTGCAACTGCATATGAAGTTGAGAGGTAGTCGCGTTTTTCCATTTTCCGGCAGAAAACCTTTCGACCCCTCCCAACCCAAATACTAGTATAAGGGAAATCCCTCAAAAATACCATATATTTGCATTATTTGATCCCCCAAAATTATCCAAAATAGGGTCCCATTTAATGATCCCTGTCCTACTGTATCATAATCCCCCCAAAAAAATTGGGTAGGATAATCCCCTAGGTTTTTTTTGCGTAGCTCAATAGATTTAGTTAATTTTTGGGCCGCAACTCATGTTACCAACCTACGCACGCAGTGGTCTCTCCCACATGGTCGAAGAATGGCAGATGGGGGACGAATCGTAGCCGAAACAAGTCTTCGAGAGATTTTAGCGCGAATGATGCGCCAACTTGCTACCAGCAATGATTCAGAAATCTAAAATAAAACAAGTCAAGTACTGTTAATAAATACCTGGAACCTTAAACCACCAGTTTTAAATGGAGTAGTTTTAAATGGATGTTTGGTGATTTCCAACCATTTCCCAAGAAAGGTTTGGTTCATCATCCAACGGATACCAGGTACGTAAAAGTACTTATCTGAATCGGAAATGTCTGCTTTTCCAAGTTGTGAAGGTCACAACAGGTTTCTCTTTTAAATGACCAATTAATCCTGCGTCATACCCTCCAATAACCTAACATAACAATGGAACATCCTCACTTTTTAATAGGAGATACATCTTCAAATCGTTGTTTTTCAACTCTCATGTTGCTTTTCCGGGAGTGTAAATCTGGTTCAAGGCACTCTTTGGTTTGAGAGTCAAAGGCTGGATTTTCAATCAAGCAATTGATGAAGACCCACAGGTGGTTGCGTACCTCAAGAACACATGAGGGCATTACTAGTTGCTGGTTGAACAAACCCATTTGAAAAATATTGGTCAAATTTGATCATTTCCCCAAGTAGGGGTGAAAATAAAAAATGTTTGAAACCACCACCTAGATTATGAGGATAACTGGTTGCTGGTTGGTTCCCCAACCCATCTCAAAAAAAATACAGTAAACAAATTGGAAATCTCCCTAAATATTTGTGAAACTATTTTTTTTGAAACCACCACCTAGATAAAGTATGATTTGGGTTGAAAACCCTTTTCAGGATGCTACCACTAGGACTTTTACATCTTTAGTCGGGGATGCTTAAACACCGTCATTAAATGAAGTACTGGGAAGGGGGACAATCCAAAAGAATCAAACTGAAATTGTTTAAGTCCACCCCCCCACCCTGGTTCACACTGGATAAGCAATCTCTTGAATTTTATGAAGAGGCCACGTTCCACTGGCATGGGGGGGTGATAAGCCAAGAAATTCTTTCAAACCTCCAAATAGCTTGGAGGATCATCCCATGACTTGTAAGTGGTTAGGATCACCACCATTCATCATAAGCCATGGAGTTCGACCATCTGGAAGGGGTCCCACAACTTCAGTTAGGGGGTGATCCTCCAGCCTGAGGGGTGAAGTGGGGATGGGCCTTTTTGAAAAACATCAAAAGAGAAACAAAAAAAACACCACTTTCAACGCGGGTCACCACGACCATCATCATGAACCATATATCATATATATGTATTATATATACATGTATGTAAAGAATATTTAGTATTTAGTATGCTAATATAGGGTGAAACTTGAATTTATTGTTTGGTCCTAGCATTTAATCCCCCAAAGTTTCACTGATTGCCAATGTCTGAGTCACTTTCCTGACTGTCTACTCCGAGAAATTCATTTGTATCATAGAAAATGGCGCCATGGTCACAAGCAAACCTCCTCAACCAAGTAACTGTTCAGAATCCCTCCCGCAAACAGTAGAAAATCAAAGTAAACCTTGGAATCCTTGGTCGCTTCACTAATGTAACGTCATCCTGGTGGTGGTGTTGAGCCCCCAAAGATACTTGCACCGTACATGTCAAACAATGCAGGCAATCAACTCTGTAAAGATCTGTGACTGTCATTATCGCCTGGTGGTAGGGTTCAATGCAACTCATGTATGATATTCGATTGGATTCCATTCAGGGACATCTCCATTGGAAAGTGCCATCCTCCCCACAACAAAAAACATATCTGAAATCTGTCCTGACTTTCCTGCAACAAAACATACATGAATCATGTTTTTTCTTTCAAGATTTCAATGGCCAACAAAAACATACCTGGCTGCAAATCTATGTCCCCCCCATGATCAACGACTGCCAAAGTTAAAATGATGCATGTGATTGAAGTGTAGCTACCCTGTGTTGGACTAACATCCGAAAGGAAAGTACATCATGTCTAGATGTGTTTCCTATTTGGAAAGGGGTATGTCCGTTGCGATGTTGGAGTGTAAAACGTCAGAGATTAAAAGAACAAGTATCTCAAAAGAACACCCCAGTAAAAACAACTATATCAAAAGAAACAACGCTTTAAAAAACAGCACCAAGTGGTTTTCCGGATTTTCTCCATTTTCCTTTCACGACCGCAACAGAAATTTCCCAATAACCCCCCAGGGCTCACATGAGCAGGTTTGATATCGATACCACCTCGATTCTTGCCTTTCACCACCTGACGGTTTGGGAAAGGCCAGTCAACCAACCGGGGTAATGTAAGCCCCGCCCCCCCAGAAATACACTCCCTGAAACTAACAGCAACTAACATAGCCCCTGAAAATAGCCAATCCTAAAAAGAACATAGAATTTTCGAGGAAACTTTCCATGGTTTTCATAAGCCCTTAGTAAGGGAACAACTTTGACATGTTTTCGCCATGAAAAAGACGCAAGGCGGTCCCTGGTCCCTTCCATGATGTCATGCTGGTTGTAAAAAGTTCCGGGATCCGGGGATCTCAAAATGTCAGAGTTTATGAAGGTAACACCAACCGTAACTGGGTAACTGGTTCATCCTCAACATATTATAGCCTAAACAACCAGTTATATATACCCTAAATGGTAGTTATATTCCACAAAAAAAAACAATTATACATCTATATATACCCAGTCATGTTTTTTTTAAATCCCTACATTCATGGTTCATTTATATACCCCAAAAACAACCTTTTTGGGGCCTTTTAATTCATGGCTCACAGGGAAACGACTGTCGGCAACGCCGAGAAAAAAATCGACAGGTGAAAACCGAGGTGAAGATTTTTTGCAAAACCATGAAAGAAACAGCCAGGTCTATGTATACACGGCAAATAATATACGTGACAATACACATATATAACATTACTGTAATATATATATATATAATTTATGTATAGATCTATCAGTGATGTGTATATACACACAAATCTGTATCTTTGAAAAAAACACATATTACATATCCCTCTTGGCAACACATTTTGTTTTGCATCGTTGCGCATTGGAAATGGGGGCTGCATATCTTCTATGCGTTCGTCGTTTCAACGAAGCAGGCTGGAGTGTTTGCACCGTCCAGCTGGGTGAAACAACAAGTGGTTGGTGGTTGGTTCCCCAACCCATTTGAAACATATGCGAACCGTCAAATTGGATCATGAAACCCCAATTAGGGGTGAACATGAAAAAAACTATTTGAAAGTTTCACCACCAAAAGCAACAAGCTTCAAACCGCAAAGGTAGAGAGGATTGGCAGCAAATCAGTATGACCTCCTGCTCTCGCCAGATCTTCTGGAGAATCGCCACGTTCATTCCTGGTTGGTGGTTGAACCAACCCATCTGAAAAATATGCTCGTCAAAATGGGTTCATCTTCCCCAAGTTTCGGGGTGAAAATAAAACAAATAATTGAAGTTTCACCACCTAGATTCTTGATATGTTCCGCATCATGCTCCAATAGAAGTTGTACCAAAGCCTTATCTCCCATCACTGCAGCAATAGACAA
The DNA here is from genome assembly GCA_000507305.1 of Breviolum minutum Mf 1.05b.01. Classification (NCBI taxonomy): domain Eukaryota; class Dinophyceae; order Suessiales; family Symbiodiniaceae; genus Breviolum; species Breviolum minutum. Next base: position 40,469 of record DF239366.1, read on the forward strand.
GGCCGTTGCACCAGGTAAAGATGCCAGTTGACGTTGATAAACACCACATTTATCCTAGTTTGCTGGTTGGTTTCCTTTCAACCCATTTGAAAAAATATGCGCACCGTCAAAATGGGTGAACATCTTCCCCCAAGTAATTTTCGGGGTGGAAAATTCCAAAAATATTTGAAAGTTTCACCACCTAGAAACTAATACCACTGATATTCCTTTTTGTTGGGGGGTTGAATCCATGGATCATGAAACCCCCAGGGAAGTGTGAAAATTCAAAAAAGAGATATGTATCAAATTTCACGAAACCAAAGCAACAAGGCCATGAAGTTTCACACAGACTTGTGCCTTAAGACAATCCCAATAGAGTTGTCCTTTCGGCTCGGCTCTTTCATTCGCATCACCACGTGCAGCTAATAACCTCGCTTGGAGGTGTTTGAAATGCGACTTTTTCGACAAAAAATTCCGAGGTTTTGGAAAAAAAGGGAAGCAAACAAATTTTCTCTCCCAAAATAGTGGTGAGTTTCTAGTTGGTGGTTGGTTGAGTTCCCCAACCCATTCGAAAAAATATGCGAACCGTCAAATTGGATCGTCTTCCCCAAGTTTCGGGGTGAAACTCAAAAATGTTTGAAACCACCACGTAGGTTTGATGGTGATGAATCCGTAAAAATCCGTTAAAAACATCCAATTTCATCAAACACATGCCAAGTAACAGTTTCATATTATCGCAGGCATGATGATTCCCACGCCCAAAGAAGCCGGTAGAAATCATAGGACCAAATCCATTGGCAGGAACATTCATAGGATCGCATCTGGCCTCCAAGAGAGCTTGCACAGTCTCAACGGATCCATTTCCTACCACACCTACCAACGCATTGGAGGTGTTGAAATCTGCACGATACTCCAACAAGACCTGAACATAGTCAGGTCTACAAACCAACCATGAGGTGGTAATGATAGAACCTGAATCAGAGACACATGCCAAGTTAGGATCTGCTTTCAACGTCATCAACTTGGACACCATCTGAAGATCTTGGCCACTATAAAGTGCCACCATCAGCAATGTGACTGTGTCACTATAACCCAAGTGTCTTAGACCAGTGACACGTCCATTCACATTGGCTTTCTGTTGTACCAAAGTTTCTAAGATCTCCACATCACTGGACAAAATGGCACATAACATGCCAGTCATACCACTTTGATCTTTCACTGCTGCCTCCATCGATGGAAACTTGAAATGTTCCAAGAAACTCGGAAGATCCGAAGTCTGTTTCGTTTGATCCAACAATTTCTGTTGTAGAGATAGGTAGAAACGATAGTCATCTAAGCAACCCCAACGAAGCAAACTTTGAATCTTGCCAGTTAATGCCATTTCTCCCAACTTTGCCACGACTTCACGATCACTTTCAACTGTGAACATACCATCAGAGATCAAGTTTCCTTGGGTCCCCCAAGATTCAAAAAAAAACACCGGAATGCGGATCAATGAATTACTGGAGCCTTTTATTCATTCAGTTCATGTCTCTTTTGAAGAAACCGGGTCTATTTTCTCTTCACGCTCTCTACACTCATCCTCTTCTCAATCAAAAAACATGTTGACGTTTCGTTCCAATCTGTTTTTTTCGGGGACAACCAAAAAAAAACAGCGAACAAAAAACTACATGTAGACAATGTAGGTCCCGAGTGTCTCTGCCAATCCATCGGCGAAATGAAGAGTGCCTCTTTTGCTGAAAAAATGACAATGAGTCGTGTATCCTTTCGATTGGATAAAACGCGGCACCAGAGTTCTGCTCGACACCAGCCACGAGAAAGCCATGTGGCATAGTTGCATGCGTTTTTGGTATCAGTATGAACAAGCTCCGGAACAAGCGCTAGAAACAAATCACAATTCTCGACATATGCTGGAATACTCTGAACAGCACGAGCGGCATCTGATCTGGTGGCATCATCATTGACACCATCAGTTCTTGCAGTAATCTGGGGAATGGCAAACCAGTCCAAGAAAAGATATCCATCGGCCACCTGTTCATAGCTAGTCATTTCCTTGGCAGAAAAGTTTATAAAAAATCCAAGAAAGTTACAACACACCCCTGGAGCACACCCCAGGCAATCCCCCTACCCAACTATCAAAGGATTCCCTTTACAACCTATTGGTAAAGGTTTAGGGGTGTGTTCCAAAGGTGTGTTGAAACAACCTTAGAAAAAAGTTTCGTTTCAAATTTAAAAAGAAAACAACTTTGCCAAACAGTGAATTCAGGGCTGATCAACCTACCCCAAAAGGCCACGGACCCGCCCCCCAGAAATAGCCAGCCTCATGATCAGGGCCTATGAAAACCATTGGTTGGTTTCCCTTAATAAGGCCGGCTATTAAACCCAGGTCAATCCACTGAGCACGTTCAATTTCACAGAGGTTCATCTTTTGGTTTTAATTGCTTTCTGTCCTATCCTTTCATGTACCCTCCCTGAAACTAACATAGCCCCTGAAATGGATGGTCAGAATACTAGTTTCCTTTTGGGATAGCCCATTTTCGGGGGCTATGTTAGTTTCACGGAATGTATATATAAGGATGTATGAACAGCGTTCTTTTTTTTTTGAGACTCGTTTTCACCCTCAGCTGATTCCTTGTTTTGTAGCAAAAAACATTCCCACTTCACTTTTAAAGACCAACCAGGATCTCAATTCTCCCTTCCAAAAAACACAACATCTATATATCTATATATTTGGGGTGGCCAATAAATTTCAATAGACCAACCAATTTCCCAAGACGCCTGTTGTTTGGGGGGGTGAAAATTTGGTTCATTTTCAGACACATTATCATATACAGGGAACGATCAAATTTCCTCTTCCATAAGTGTGATACTGTTGATGGTTCAGGAACCCTGCTCCACCTGGGATGTATAAAACCTTGTAAGTAATGGGATGAACTACCGTTCCCTCAGCTGGTGGATGCCGGATTTCTGCACGATCAACAGTAGGTGTGATATGGACTCGTTTCCCAGCAAGGTATCCAACAACACAAAAATCATACAAAGCGTGTGTGCTCTAAGTCAAAACGACTTGTTCAGTGTCCTTGGGTTTGCCCGGTAAAAAAGTTCAAAACAATCAATATATTCCCAACTGGAGGTCGTGAAACATGGTGGTTTACCATGGGATCGAATCCGTAAAAAAAAACAATCCACCTTCAACGTTCAACAAGTCGTCAAGTGTCTAGTGGAGCACCAAAAGTACGCATTAAATCGAGTTCAACTTTCATAGTTCCATCAATAAATGCCTCTAAAGCCTGTCGAAGCACCAGTAGTTGTTTTCCATTTGGATCACAACTTTTTGCTCCCAACCATTGATGAGAAATGAAGATAACAAACATACCTGGCCAAACGTAGGTCTAAGGAAATGGGAGGAAGTTAAGGAGCCTGTAATGAAAAAATCATACCGTAGGGAAACAAAATCTACCCTCTGGTAAACTTAGATTTTTTCACCTAAAAATGGTGGGTTTCCAATAGGAATCTCCTTTTCAAGGGGTCTATGTTCAGGGGCGAACTGTTAAATTTCGGGGATGGTAATCATATTGAAGATGTAGTCAAAAATCATACCGTAGGGTAACACTACATATGTGGGACTTGGAATTCTTATGGGAATTTCCAGGCTGCCATCCCTAATCGCCCTTTATGTTGGCTGTCTGGTAAAAAACTTGAACGGCCATGGATGCAAATATACGAATATACATATCTATAATGTATATGGATGTTTCCGAAAATAGTGGTACCCCCGAATCATCCATTGGAATTGGGTTTTCCATATAAACCATCCATTTTGGGGTACCCCTGTTTTTTGGAAACACCCATACATTCACCTCCACCTCGTGTTCAATAGGAAATACACCCTTCAAAATCAAATGCTCCATGTTCCATTTTCCATGTGAGTTTACCGGAGTGTACACCCTGGAGTCAACTAATGGATACCCAAAATGATAGGGTTTGGAAAAGGTGACTCCGGCTTTAAATATGGCCATTGTTGGTATCTATTCAATGGATTACTCTGGTTCTTGTAAAGGGTGGTAGGGATTATATAACCCCCTGGAAGGCAAGAACTATACCTGGTATACAAGTGGTTTTTACTGCCCATTGGGTGATTATATGCTACCTGCCACCCCTTTCCAAGAATCCAGAATAATCCATTGACATTGCGAATTGGGATTTCTGAATTGCAAGTTGGCGCCCACCGGGAGGGTCGCCCATGGAGCAAAACCAGGTTGCCAGCATATTAGCATGATATTTAGTTTCCTTTCGATTAGGGTAACTTTCCGCTGACCAACGATTAAGGGAGAAAGGGTATCTACCCTCCGGTAAACCAACATAGCAATGGAAAATCCCCATCTTGAATAGGAAATACATCTTCATTCATGGTGGATTTTCCATTGCTATGTTAGATTACCGGAGTGTATCTTAAATTTCCGCGGTGTTGATCTTTTTTGGAATTGCCTGTTTCAAAAAACATGTCTGACGTCAGACTGCATCCTGTATCCTACAGAGTGAGTACCGAGCCACAAGAAAAACCCTTGTTACTTTCCATGGCAAATCCTGGTTGTTTAATAGGGATCCTTGTAATGGTTTGCTATACTCCTCCATAAAAAACTGGGTAGTATTTCATCCCCTAACCCTAAACAACCAAGGAATTTTTCTAGTTGGTGCTTTCAACCCATTTAAAAAATACTAGTCAAAATGGCTTCATCTTCCGCAATATTCAGGGGTGAAAATAAAACAATATTTGAAGTTTCACCACCCCGTTTTTTCATTGCTCAATTAAAAGAACCCTTCCCTAAGGTACCCCCCCCCGAAATAAGGCCTCATGATCCGGGCTTACGAAAATCATTGGTTTCCCTTAATAAGGGGCTACAGTTGATTAGCCACAAATGAAAAAGTGTCTGACTTCATAAACTCATCACCCAGCTTCCAGGTTGCCATTGATGAAGCAATTCTTTTTGCCGTAGTACATGATGAGGATCAGGTACACCCTCCATCTTCAGAAAGTCTGTCACTTTCACCAAATACATGGGAAAGGAGCACTCATGTACAACAGAACTCCGTCCTTGAAAAATGCCACTTCTGAACAACGTAGAGATTTGAAACTTGTCTCATTTTTGTTTTCTTACATTCCCACCAACAAAAAGACAACAAATTATATATACCACCTGGAAAGTAGATGGCTAGCCACTCCCATGGTTTATCATGGCCCCTTACTATTCGCCACCTTTTGGGAGTGGCGATCGCCATCTACTTTCACCAGAGTGTATTGCTCTAGGTTTTGAAACCCATAGAACACGAAAAAAAACAATCAAACAAAAAGTTAAAAAGTTCAATTCCCCCCAAATGATATCTGGCCAACCTATTATGAATCCTTAACCTGAATCAAGGGCAGGATTCCCTTACTAAACTGCCTTTTGGGGTGACCTCGGCTGAGGTCCCCTACTGAATCCAATCCCCTCCCCTCTTCGCTCAACGGATTCTTGTTCATTTCCTTCAAGGAAACCATGAAAAAAACCCGAAGATAAAATACCAATCCTTTGGGTTCTTCTTCCCCGGGCCCCCCCACCGTAAAAGTGGGTAGGAATCCTGATTAGTCATGGCTTCTGAAAGAATCCACCCCAAAAAAAACAGGGGGAGGAAATAATCCGCGGCCTTCCATAACGCAACCAACCGGGTTTTCAATGAACACTGTTCAAATGAATTTCTAAGATTTCGTCCAAAAAAAAACCAAGAATCTGGCTCTGGCAACCTCCTGGGTCTTGCCTTCCGTATTACCCATGGCGAAAAACACACACTGGAAAACACACAAACCTCCGCACCTCAAAAAACCCAAATCGCACCCGTTTTTTTTTGAGTCCGTTCAAAACGGAGACGGCACTGCAATTGCTTGCACATGTGTGCAATGATGCACCTAAGAACTTGTATATTGAATCATGAAATGTGGAAGAATGTGGCTGGAAAAGGTGTTTGATATCTCCTCTTTGGATTGAAATTTCGATATGTTTAATCAAACAGGTGAACATGAAAACGCTGCGGAACATGTTGAATCTAAACGACCCCGCCCTCCAAAAAAAAGCCACTACTTTCCACTCCAAATCAACGTGGAGAAAGCATGTACCCTCCCTGAAACTAACATAGCCCCTGAGAATGGATGGTTGGAATACTAGTTTCCGTTTGGGATGACCTATTTTCAGGTGCAAGCTGTTAGTTTCAGGGAGGGTAATCCACGCAAATGATATATTACAATTCCTAAACCAAAATTAATGAAATCTGCTGGGGGGGATTCCCTTATCTTAACCACTTTGTTTGGGGTGACCAACCGGTGGGTTGGTTCGCCATGATTTACTCAGACATTTTGATGATCTTTTTCAGTTCAGGGATTCATTTCATGGCGGCTTCGCCCAAAGTAAACAATAGAAGAATCTTCGAATACTTGGAGAAATTAAAGTAGACATGTCCAAGGTCCAGGAAGCAACGTGATGGATCTCGTGAGCCTTCGTTTGCCAAAAGCGCCAAAAAAGGAACACAATCCATAAATTCAACGTCTGCAAAGTATAACGGTGACAATTGTATGACAATTGTATGAAAATTGTATCATCCACATTTCCCAAGTTTGATTTTTTTTTGATTGCAATTTTTTGACTGGCAAGTGCTTAACCCCCACCCAGTTGCTCAAATTTGCTCGTCATTTAGTAGGGGAAAATTTGGCCATCTTTTGCTCATGTGCTCATCACTAAGCACCGGCCAGTTTAAGATGAAAAACCTCACCACTTGGAGGATCATCCCAGTTAGTAAGTAGTTAGTAACCACCATTTATAAGCCATGAAGTTCGGCCATTTGTTAAAGGGTCCCACAACCCCAGTTAGGGGACTTCCTAACCATGGTTATTAACCACGTATACGTACGTCATGGGTCCCGATCCTCCAAGCAGAAACCAACGTTGTTTTTCATTCGGCTGTACCTTCAGGATGGCTTCCACCACTTGGTCAGAGACCTCATCCCATGGCTCCACCAACAGCTTTCCGTGACTCATTTGACCAACCCAAACAATGCACTTTTATAAGGGAGTTCCCTCGAAATTACCATAGCCATACCATCCATGTATGGTATATTTACCTACATTTAGCATAAAAAATCAAGCAAAAATATACCCATACATGGATGGTATGGGATATATTTAATATATATTTACATTGTTTGATCCCCGAAAATAGGTACTTTAATGACCCCTGGGTGAGGCCCCATAATGGAAAAAAACATGAAAAACAATAGGTCCGTCTGTACCCTGAAACTGACTCGCTGTTCGTTTCATCCAAGAAATCCCCAACGGTCGGACCCACTGAATGGACCCCTAAACCTGACTATCTAATAGCTTGATTGCAACTTACTGAACGGGGTCCATCGGTAAGTTTCCCATTCAAGTTTTGATGGATTTCAGGGAGCGTAAACCTTGATCCCCTGAAAAACTGTTGGAAAAGACTGGTGGTTTTTGTGTTGGCATGTCGCGAAATGACTTTCTGAAGCAATCGAAGTTTGTGAACAATTTTTGGGGGATGTTTTTTGGTCCTTTAGCCAAAGATCTATACATGACATCTGTAATATAATTGAAGTTTGTGTACCTTAAAAAAATCAACAATCGAAAACTTCCAGGTGACATTCTTCGCTATGTCGAAGTTCACTTTTTGTTAGGGGGTTCTTCAAGGAGAAAAAGGACGCTCGTTTACCCTCCAGCGGATGAGACAGAGCTGAATTCCCTTTTGGCATGGTCTATTTTCAGGGGTTATGTTAGTTTCAGGGAGTATATGTATATATATATGTACAAATATATAATATATTTTTACACATGTAGACCATACATATGAATATTGAGTCGGTGGTGCATATAGTTTTGACACAAAACGTTTGAAACATCGTCATCTTTTTCGGATGATTGCATCCCTAGTTGGATTCTTGCAGAGAAAACATGCAACGAACATGAAGGTTAACCAACCCTGAAAAAATAGATGCAGATCTGCAAAACCTACTCCCTGGAAATTTAACATAGCCCCTGAAAATATACCATCCCCAAAAGGAAAGGATGGTCTTCCAACCATCTTTTTTCAGGGGCGAGCTGTTAAACTTCGGGAGTGTATTCTTACTTTCCATGAGTTCATGAATTTCCCATTCAAGTGCTGAACATCTCTTCCAAAAAAACAACCAAAAAACTTCAGCCACCCGGCATGAGCCACATGAGTACCACCCTTGATGGTATTGATGGAGTTCACAAAACTCACCTGCAGCAGGAAAAAGTGAGTAGCTCTAAGGAAGAGTACCTTAATCTACCATGGAAACCCCAAACGTTAAAACCCATGGTTTTGAGGGAGTAAAACCTTCGTTTTTCATGGGTTTTGGGGTCCAAAAGGTATAGTTGCTGGATACACTCCCTAACACATTCACAGCGAGTGAATACCCCTGAAAATGGGCGGAAATAGCTTCAAAAGGGAATTGAAGGTATCCTGACCGAACCCAACCATCTATGTATCAGGGTTGTTTGCTGTTATTTTATGGGAGGCTAATCGCCTTAAAATTCATCTGCTCGTGATTTATTTTCATCGAAGCATTGTGGCGGCAATCGGATGATATCTGCAATCGATAGCTCCTAAGTTGCCGTTCGTTGGTGTGTAATCACCGCGGCATCTGAAAAACTATGAGCAAGTCACATTGGAACATTTCCCCATTTTTGCGAAGTAAAACCGCAAAAAAAAGAGTCTTTAAGTTCAAGCATCCACCCATGCCACATCCAGGAAACCAACCATAAGAACCGTGCACGAATCCACATAGACCAGGCAGGCTCAATCTTCATAGAATTGTTCTTCACCATACTCATTCCAGTATCTGTCGCCTTCTCCTGGTGGGATACGGTATGCATCTTCCTCAGATTCCTCATCCCTGGCACCACGGGCTTCACCATGTCCATCTCCACGGGAACCACGGCTACGAACGATCTCTAGAAGATCTTCTGGCGGAAATGCTGATCCCTTTCCACCATTTGCTTCATATTCCAGCTGAACTTCTTCATTCTGCTCACGAACGTCACCTCTGAACGACAACTCGCATGAGAGGGAAACCATCAGTTCGCGCAGACCTTTTTCTGTCAGCATTGGCAGTCTTTAAGTTTATATACCCAACACATACCAACGATAGAGTGTGGCTTATAGAGTCATAGAGTGGGTTGTACCTCCCCCTTCCCAGTAAATAGTGTCCTTCCCAAGATCTTTAACATTTGTAGGCTTGGTGATTCCAACCTAACACCTTCAATTTGCCACTATCGCCAGCATCCTGGGTCTCGGGGGCAGCCGGTGCCCTCCAAGGGGCCCACCTCCCACCTTTGCCATGAAGGTTGATTCGCAGGAAAATAAGGCCGGCTATTTGAGGGAAAGCTGAAGCCCCCGCCATCATTCCCTTAAAAAAGGCCGGCTATTTCCTGGGGGAGTTTTAGGCATTGTTGGGGGATGTTGGCCCCTTAGATTTCCATAAGCTACCAAGGAATTCTCGTAAAGATTCATGCTGGCGCCACACAAAAAATCTAGGAGGACATCCATATCCCATTACGGATCCATGGGACGACCGGTATATTTACCTACATGAATGGCATTCGCTACTGTTCACATCTTAACAGATCTTAACAAGGTTTTAGGGACTTTGTGTTCGACTGCTATGACAAAAAATCACTGGAAAAAAACAGCAAGCCCTTTGTAGGAAATGAGGGAATGAGTCTTCATCATGATCATGTATCGCTTTGGGTTCCCTCATTCACTTAAACCCAACGAGTCACACCCCAGAAAATGAAGGGATGGAACCTGAAAATGATGGTTTCCAAGTTTGGAATCTCTTCTAGGACACCCCCATTTTCAGGTTCTAGCAATTAGTTTTTTTGGGGAGGATGTTTTCTAAACATATCGGCCCCTGAAACTAACTGGTAACCCCTGAAAAGTTACCATCTCAAAGGGGAAAGGATCATCTTCCAAATCCCAACCAGGGAAGAGCTGGTTAGTTTTGAGGAGTGTAGTAGTACGGGAATCGGCTCTTTTTGAAGATGTATTTCCTATTCAAAATGGTGATTTTGCACTGCCGTGTTAGTTTTGGGAGGAGAACTTGGAGGATGATCCCATTTAGTAAGTGGCTAATAACCATTGTTAGTAAGTCCGAAGGGGTTGTTCCCCTTCCAAATGGCCTTTTCTTGGCTTTTGAATCGGCGTGATCCTAACCACTTACTAAATGGGTTGATCCTCCAAGTATGCCCCCAAAATTGCGCTCCTTCTCCAAACGTTGGTTTTCCCCGCCGGCCTGATTGAAGTTGCCGTCCTGGTTTCATGGAGATTTCTTCCCCATTTGTTGGGACGAGAAGTATAGACAACCTATCAGAAAAAAGATGGTGTTGATATTTGATATAATCCTGAAAAATATGACCCAAACAAGCTTTACAGATCTTTTTTGACTGATCACATTGACAATAGCAGAGAATCGTTCCAAACAACTTCACTACTGCTTCACTACTGAGCCGGGGGGGTCCCAAATCACACATCACCACTTTCAACTGATACTCCATTTCCACACCATAACAATTTAGCTTACTGAAGGCCCCTTCGCTTACTTACACCATCTGCAAAGTAGATTCTTGACGACTGGTCCAATGGTTTTTCTTAGATCATCCAAACGCGTGGTATGGCAACCACTCCCACTGCCACCCTTAAACCGATGTGGAAAACCAATCTTCAAAAACCCAACACATGTTGGGCCTGAAAAGTAACCCACATTTTTTCACCCAAAAAGGAAAGGATAGGAATCTATGATCATCTATGACTATTATTAATTATTGTACCTACAATCACCCATGATCATCTATCACATTGCAAAACCTTCAATTTGGAGCTTTTAATGATTAGATTCGGGAGGATAACTTATACTGAACATACAGAGACTTGCAATCTTGAAAACATCTGGCTACTCAAACCCGAACATGAAATATTGTTTATCCTTCTCCCATAATCATGGTTCAGTGGAAAATGGGATGTCTCCAATATGATCGTTTCCTTCCATTTAGGGTGACTTGGCACTTCCATGATTATGGGAGAAAGGATAAGACTCCCAAAAAACCCTCCTACCTTCCATGAAATCCTGGTTGGTTAATAGAAATCCCAAAACGTCATGGTTTATTACATAATCCGTATACGACTTGGTAGTATTTCATCCCCTATATTATAAAAATATGATAAAACAACCGGTTATATATATATACCCTAAATGATAGTTATATTTCTGTTTATACCATAGATACCCAATTATACATAATGGTTGATTTATATAATCCCTACAACATCCCTAATATAATCATCCCATTTATATCATGGTTTGCTTATCTGGTTGGTGGTTGAACCAACCCATTTGAAAAATATGCTTGTCAAAATGGGAATCTTCTGCAATTTTCGGGGTGAAAATAAAACATATTCATCAAACCACCACCTAGTTATATACTCCCTTATAAATCCTCTGTACCCAATTATAAATAATGGTTGATTTATATACTCCCTACAATATCCCTAATATAATCATCCCATTTATATCATGGTTTGCTTATATAACCCGGGAATCCAACCCACACGGACTCACGTCGTTTCCACGTTTCCACGGGAAAACACGCGCTCCGACAAGCTGAAGGCCACTTCCCAACGATCGCTGCACTTTTCGTAGATGCAGGGTCCACCTTGAAAGGGAGTGGGAGACGACGACATTCGGCGGCGGCGTAGAACACGGGGTGTTTTTTTTAGGGCCCCCTTTAAAAGGTGCATGGTTTTTGGAGCTGGAAAACACCCTATGATTTGGTGATGATTTTCAGTGAATGATGTATATATCCTATATGCTATATCCTGTAAATTTTGGAGAGATGGATGAATGCGGAAAAAAATGAAGAACCAATTGCAATTATACTGTAAGATGGTGTTTATCATAAAATCTATTTCATCCCCATCATCGTCATCATCATCATCATCACTACTTGGGATTTGAATGGTTCTATCTATCAGAAGTTCAATGATGGCTTGAATTTTGGAATTAATTGACTGTCAACTAATTGGTGGTTTCAACCATTTGAAAAATATTAGTTGAAATGGGAATATTTCTTCAAGTAGGGTTGAAAGTTAACCATGTTTGAAGTTTCACCACCTCGTCAATCTACAATCGTTCGCAAGTTAACCTGAAGTCAAAACACGGTGATGTTTACGCTGGTTTATGCTGAGAGACCCTCCAAAAGTGTTTCCCTCAAACCATGTAAACCTGGAACCTACCCTCCATGAAACTAGCATAGCAATGGCAGTCTTAATAGGAAACACATCCTCAAATTGTTGTTTCCTCATGTTACTGTGTTGGAAGTGTTTTTGTTGAAACCTTATCCCATGAATCATGTGGATAAATCCTGCCATATCCTGCCCTTGTTTCGTTTTCCAGAATTCCCATTGGGCAGTTTTCTTTTACCCCATGAAAACTTGGCAAAACTTTGGTTCCAAACAGGCTTAACGGCTTGACTTTTGACATTCAAAAACCCTAAACTCAAGAGGTCCTCTGGTCCTCTACTTGGAGGATCGGGACCCATGACGGACGTATACGTGGTTATTAACCATGGTGATCGTTTTTGTCCCCGATTCCTGGGGTTGTGGGACCCTTTACAAATGGCCGAACTTCATGGCTTATAAATGGTGCTTATCCTAACTACTTACTAACTGGGATGATCCTCCAAGTAGTTGGTGGTTGGTTCCCCAACCCATCTGAAAGATTTGCTCGTCAAAATGGGTTCATCACTTAGGTCTAAGATTTGCTGTGGTAACATGGTCGTCACATTGTTGCGAAGGCGACCAAGACGGATTTTTGGTCGAAATCTCGAATCCGAAGCAAACAGGGAAATCGCATCTCAACTTATAACGAACAAAACAAGTGGGGTCCCCTTTCCTTTTTTATAGATCCTGGAACACTACAAGTAACATGAAAAACCAACCATTTGAAGATGTATCTCCTATTTTTCACGATATGATTTTCCACTGCCATGTTTTTGCGGGGTATCCTTTTGTGGTTCTGTTCCTCACTCACTTCCACACACAAAGTTCATTTGGAAGTCTTCGCAAAGTTCCGAAAAACAAGTCCTAAATGGGATTGGTTATTTCCTAGTTGTCAACCCATTTGAAAAATATTATATAATTAGTCAAATTGGATTATTTCCTCAATTTTCCGGTTGAAAATACAAAATCTTTGAAACCACCACGCAGTAAATGGGATTCGTGATTTCTGTTGATGGTTCAAACATCAGACTAAACCAGTTTCACACGGAGCATGTCTCCATATTGTTTCGTAGGGTTTCTTTCATCAAACACTTACACCCCCAAAAACTAACAATGAATACGCAAAATGATGGGCCTTGGAAAAGTGTGTCTTCTGCTCCAACTATCACCAAACATTTCAGGTACCTGGAATTAAAATGGAGGTACTCGCCTACAAAAGCTGTATGTAAGGCTTATGTAAGGGAAACCCCACCTCCAAAATAGCCTTAGAAGGTTCAGTACCTCCATTTTAATTAGGTACTTGAAACTTTTGGTGAAACTATGGCGTCAATCTTTGGTATCTACACCTCCCGGTACTTTCACCTTTTTTTCTTCTCCACGTCTCGAAACAGTCGAAAATAAACCGACATTGACACGTTGATTACCAGGCGGGCCACGTGCAAGCTATAATGACTCCCTCAAATGGATGGAATGCTCATTTTTGAACCCGTGACTCCAAAAAACATGTTGAGACATAATACCCAGATTACACCCATTGCATATCCTATATTTACCAACATAAATGGTTGATTTTTATTTCTATGGTAAATGTAGATCAATATACCATATATGAATCCTATGGGATAGAAAATCCCTGTACTGCAGTGCAAATGTCCACAAACAAAACTAGTTGGTCCTTGCAGCCCATTTGAAAAATATTAGTCAAATTGGATCAATTCCCCATGCAAGGATGAACATAACAACACATTTGAAGTTTCACCACCTAGAAAAAAATGCAATGAACCGTATTGCACCCCATGGGCTTTTCGTACCTAAAAAAATCCTTCAAAACCCATGGTTTTCCCCATGGTTTTCGTACAAGTACCTTGGAGTTTTAATGTGGGAAAAAAACGTTGTTTCACTCTGAGGTCCTGCTGAATAATGCCTCTTCAAAATGGTGAGCATGCCATCCAACTAAGGAAGATCAAATGAATTCGATTTATTCAATTTTTTTTTCCATCATTTCCTCAATCCGTGCGGATTTTTCCCCCAGGAAATTTCCATCAAGTCCAGAATCGTCCCACCGAAAAAACAGATCAGTGGGACTGTGCAGGGAGAATATCCATGGTGTGGTTGAGTCATATTGAATTGCATCTGCCTACCAAAAATCCTCATATCCTGGTCGCTTTGCACAGGATCACCAACAGTCAGCATGCAGTTTTGGAGACATCTTTTCAGTGGGCGCGGTTTTTGCGCATGGCGCAGGTCCAGAGAGATTCCTAGTTCCCATCTCCAAAAAAAAAACAGAATTCGAAGTTTGTGAACAACATCGAGGAGCATTAAACACAAAACACATCTCCTTGCACAAACTTTGTGTTTTTTGTTTCAAATGTCACTCCTTTCTTGTTAGGTATATAACCATGTACCGTACGCCCCACCAACTACCAATCATCACCAACCGGATCAACTTTCTCACCTCAACAGGTCTCACTGGCCGCCCAACTGAAAAAAATCACAGCCATTTGGACTGAGTCTCTGCAAAAATCTGTTGGCCAAATCGGGATTCAAACAAGAAATTTGTCCAATCCAACAAAGTATCTGGCCAAATTATAATATTTCACCAACCCAGATGGGGTCGTGCGAGGTCGCTATAGTTTGACCAGAAGTATATATTTACCCCCTGAAAACTAACAAACACATCCCCTGAAAAGTAGATTGTATGGCTTGGCAAAATGTGAAAGTTCAATTTTTAGAAATGGTTGCTTGAAAATAGATGCTTGGCAAAATGAAAGGTCCCTTTTCAGGGTCTTCCCACGTCAGTTTTCGGAGGAAAACGGCAAAGAATCGCAACTTTTGGGGACGACGAAGGCCGACCACAGCCGAAGGGGACGAAGGTGACGCAGGGCGCGTGGCCCAGCACTTTACGAACTCTGGAAGTTTTCCGATTCCGAGTCCAAGAGTTTCTTCGCCAGAAATGGATAGAGTTGCGAGTGTTTTTTTCCGTCTAAGCCTCAGTAGAAACTGATGTCCGGAAAGACATGACTTTTTCCAAGAATCAGGGGACGGTCACTTCAGGCATCATCCAATAAAACACCATATTGTAGAATATCATGATCAGCAAACTATCATGCAACACCTGAAGCTCTCATTCTTAATACGTATGGAGTTTTTGAAATATATGTCCCTTTTTTGAGAAACATCAATGTTTCTCACTTCTCAGCGTCAATTTATTTTTCCCCTCTGTGCCAGGGAGTTTTTTCCCCTGGGAATTTCTTCTAAATGATGTCGGAGAAGGCACCCCCAGCAGCATTGGCCCATTCGAAGAACGGATCGAACGATCGGATCAGACTTGCAGAATGGGATCATTTTTGGGTGACATTTTTTTCATGCAATTTCGATGGACCATATTATTTTGGTCACCTGAGCAAAAACTAAGAGTCGACATTTTCCCACCATTTTTGGCCGTTTGTTCGGCCCCGGGGATGGAATTCAAAATGAATTCAAAATACCAAAAATCACCAAACACAAAAAAAAAGCGGAACTATTGAACCCAAGGTCATCTCATGTGGTACTTTCTGATCGAGTCCTTATTGACTTGAAAATTCATTCCAGGATAGATACACACATTGCCTCTTTCTGCTTGGGGAAAACATCCATCACTTGAAATTGGATAATTTTCGAAAACATGCCCCCCCCCAAAAAAAACACCAAAGACCGATTTGCCCCACAACATACAGTACTTGAAAAGTGGCACAGTCCCTAAAATCTTGGTTCTCTTGGTTATTGCTTCACATGGACCCTCCACTAATTAAGCTACCTTTTGGTATCGGCAAGCCATCCATCTATTTCGACCAAAAAAATCGTTGCCCACGGGGCTTCACAGATCCAGGCTGAACCAATACCGACGGGGGCTTGACAGGAGGGGAAAAGTCTCCCCTTTCCGACACTGCAAACGGTGCAGGAGGGTTTCTTGCGATGAGAGCTGGGAGTGGAGTGAAAAAGTTCAATCAACCTTTGGAAGATAATACCAACAGTTGGTTTGGTATGAAAAAATAAAATGTGTTTCTTTTTTCTTTCGTATTTTTTTTTGGGAAGATTCTAATTTAAGACTAATAGATTGTGTTTCTTTGGTGCGATTTCCGATTGGCTCGACTCCATTTACATACTCTCAATGCAAGATCCAGCACACAAGTTGTGATCGAAAAAACACCACGGACCAACCACCATTGTTACCAAAATGGTTGTTGCCTTGTTGCCAGCTATTTTGGAAATTGGTGCCAAACAAGGAAGGCCTGCTGTGCAACCTTTTTTTCCCATCAACAAAATCATTGGACCCTCAAATGATAAGAGACGTCTTTGACTCTGCAAATGTATTCTAAGTTTAATCTTCTCCCACGATTTTGAGGTCATAACATCTAACAGTGGGAAATGAAGAAGGTTTATACGGATCGCCCACTGAAAATATACTAATCCTGGTGGTGACTGTTACTGGGCAGCGGGACAACCAATCATTTCATCTATTTTTGTCATCGAAGTCCATGCTGGCTGTGTCTCAAAAATATCTTTCACGACTTTCTTGAAAAAAAATCATTTTTTGAGTCGGTGTACTTTTTGGGTCCTTGACTTATTCAGGAAAAGGATCATGAAATAAAAGTTTAAACTCAATTTTTTGGCAACTAAATATGTAATCCCCAAAAGTTTAAAGGTTAGCCATTGGCTGAGTCAGTTGAAATGGGGAAACTCTCAATTTCGTTTTCAAACGTTTTGGAACGTTTATTTTCAAGCCACGATGCATGATTGGGTTTTGGGAGAAAATGGAAGTAACGAGAAGTACTGGGATGTCCTACTGGTACTTAGGATCAATGGATTCTTTCACCCCTATACAAGTTGGTTGGATACCTCCTATAAGTAGGCTATAAACCAACTTACTCACTTCCATGGACACCCAAGTAGACCTATCAAAACGTCCAAGATACCTCAAAAGGAACATATAATTTCCAGGAATTTGAGTCGTCAAAGCTGAAAAATGAGGTCATCCTGAATTCCAGTTTTTCTTCCGGAGAATGTTCCAAGGGTTGGACGAAATCTTGGAGTAGATATGGATTGAGAAATTTACACGTCTTTGTAGAAAAATTGAACAAATATGCCTTCCATGTTACCCTAAAACCAGCTTATAAAAACATCATCTGTCTTGTGCCATGAAACATGGCTGCATGTTGGTCTTTGTACAAAGTACCAAAAGAAGTGCGTTCAAAATTGATTAATACACACATACTGAATTCAAGACAGCTTAAGAGCTTGATAGTGCTACGTATACTATTCACATCAATGTCTCACATATACTGTAATCGAAAATAATAGATCAACACATACTTTCCCAACAAGCATTTCATGAAAATTAATAGCCTTCATGCTTTTAGATACCCTCCGCAGAACACACATTTCTTGTCATGTGGCAAGGTTTTTCATGAGCCCTTCCTTTCTCAGCACATTGAAAACCAATCATGAAAATTCAGTCTTGATTCCAAGATCTCTGTAATGCTTTGCTCGAACTTGGAGCCAAGACAATGTAAAACATCTTGCTTTCTCAGAATGCTTCTGTTTTCTTCGCCTTCTCTGGGGAAAAAAGCTGAGCGATACGTTCACCACATGACTTTTTTGGTTCTGAAACCTCTAAAGTCTTTTTTCCTAGGCGCCCACTTGGATGTCCCGTTGGAAGTGCGGGTAAAAGGCTAAGATCAGTGGGTTATAACCCCAATATATCCCATTTATAAGGAGGTTATAATCCATTTACTAACCATTTACCAACTTCCTGGAACAGCCAAGCATGGTGAACAAAGTGTTCGAAACTCCTGAAATCAGGGACGGGCATCCCACACCAACCCGCGTCAACAACAACAACAACAACAACAACAACAACAACAACAACAACAACAACAACAACAACAACAACAACAACAACAACAACAACAACAACAACAACAACAACAACAACAACAACAACAACAACAACAACAACAACAACAACAACAACAACAACAACAACAACAACAACAACAACAACAACAACAACAACAACAACAACAACAACAACAACAACAACAACAACAACAACAACAACAACAACAACAACCTCTGACCGCACTGATAAGCACAACCGCTGGATATAGCGCATTTTTTAATTTGATTGTCTAAATCTACCCATAGATAATATATATATACACAATAACTAATTACATAATAAAACATGTTTTCCATCTTTTTCCCCTCAAAGGCAATTTTGCCGTACCAAAAAAATTGGTACCCTGTACGGGTGCGCCAAACATCGCTTGGTGCATGTAGCAACCCAGTGAGATGAACCATGAGATCCGCCGATCGTTGGTTGGTTTCTTGCCGTCAAGTGGTCAAGGATTCCAACGTCAAGGCCTGGCGTGAAGATTGTTGGGTCGAAATCATGGCTGGTCAACGTAGCCCCCCCCTACTTGGAGGATCATCCCAGGACTCGTAAGTAGTTAGTAACCATGGTTAGTAAGTCCCCTAAGTAGGGATATTCCCCTTCCAAATGGGCTTTTCATGGCTTATAAATGGGGGTGATCCTTACCACTTACTACCTGGGATGATCCTCCAAGTAACGTACCGCCCCTCAGAAATAAGGCGTTATCAATAAGGCCTTATTGGTACGTTAGGGGGGGGGGGCTAGGTTGACCAACGATGCATGAAACAACTGGCTTTTGTTGTGTGTTCATGATGAACTAGTCCCAAAAACAAACCCTGTGTATAGGATTTCAATCACCAAATTTTCAATCAGGGGCGTAACTTTGCCGGGAGTCACCTTTTTTTCAAAAAATCCATCAAAAATTGAATGGCACCTTACCAACGGACCCCTAAGGAAGTTGCTAGAGCTATTAGATTCTCAGGTTTAGGGGTCCGTTCAGTGGGTCCTGTTGGAGATTTCTTGGAACAAAAACCTCCCGGAAAAAAAGTTCCGAAACGTCGCCTCTAAACACTCCACTGGGACATAGTCAATGGCTCGTTTGTTACGACTGTCTTTTTGCGAAGGATTGGCGCCAAATTTCATCAAGCAAACCTTGGAGCTCCAAGTTGCCGCCATGAAAGGCGGAAAATTCGGAGGATTTTTTTCGCCAAGGGGTGGTGCCGTGCCTACCTGGGTACCCTAAAAGAAGCATCCATGGTCATGGTGTATTTACCTACATTTGGGTGATTTTTGTGGTACATGTAGGTAGATGCTAAACAACAATATTTCAATGGATGTTTGTGAAGTTTAATTCGTGCTTGTGAAGTTTCACCAATCTCAAGATGATCTACTGTATTTGGATGACCCAACTGACATACATAATCTTTTTCATGTTTGTTGGCATTGTAAATCTCCCACAACCATGGAAGTAGATTTTGGGGTGAATTTCCTTTAAACTAGTTTCTTTCTTTGAAAAACTGAACCATGATCATCCAGTTGGTGGTTGAACCAACCCATTTGAACAATATATAGGGGTGAAAATAAAATATGTATTGAAACCACCACCTATGGCCTAAACTCCTTATATTCGGGATTCTCATCCCACCTTTAATAGGAAATTCCTTTCAATGGGTATATAAACACCTTCTATTGGGTTGAAACCAGCACCTATTTTTGTTATGGGAGAATTCGGCTAAATCTCTGGATTTTGCAAGTTCCAAAGGTCTTTTCCTTACAGAGTCGTACAATTGGGGCAGCCGCTACCCCTCCCAAAAAAGGGAATCAACAAAAAACCCGGGGAAAAAAACACCACTGGTTGGTGGTTGGTTCACCAACCCATCTGAAAAATATGCGAACTGTCAAATTGGAAATCATCTTACCCAATTTTCGGGGTGAACATTTTGAAAAAAAATCTATCAAACCACCGCCAATCGACCATCATCTTCACAAAATCTTCGAAAACATCTGGAGAAGTGATACCCTCAAAACCTGGCTAACTTTGTGAGATTGAAGTCAGGCTAAAAAAGGAAAAATACGTATTTTTTTTATGGAAAAATATGAAAAACATATGAATGGCATTTTTGGTGATTTATGTTTTTTTAAATGATTTATTTATGATTTTTTTAATGATTTGTTTATGATTTTTGGGATTTCCTTTATTTTTCATTGATTTTCCGAAGGAATTTCTGGAAATCTTTGATTTTTCATTGATTTTCCTCGAGTTTTTTTGAAATCCTTGATTTTTTGAATGATTTGAATCTATTTTTTGAATTTTCCTTAGGAATTTCATGGAATTTCCTTGAAATCATTAAAAAATCATAAATGAATCATAAAATAATCATTAAAAAATCAAAAATAAAAAATATCATAAAAATCATAAATGGCAATCATAAAAAAATCATAAATAGATCATTAAAAAAATAATCAAAGAATCCAGGAATAGCCTGGACTTAGATTTCACAAGGCTAACTTTTATTTTTTTTGTCACAAAAAAGTGGTCCTTTCTACCCTGTGATTTGGAGGATTCGAAAGGGTTCTTTAAAAAGCTGCCACACTCCTCATTTAAAGGATTCGGAAAATGGACCATGAAAATCCATCCCTGGGCGACATAAAGCTCGCTTCCCTAAGGCCTATCATTGTAGGCTTCTTCCTTTCGGGGGGGATGTTCAACTACATGGGGGTAACCTTAGGGAACCTTAGGGAGGATTAGGGCCAGTTCGTAAGTGGTTAGTAACCACCATTTATAAGCCATTTAGGCCATTTGTAAAGGGAACAACCCCAGTTAGGGGACTTACTAACCATGGTTATTAACCACTTACGAGTCCTGGGATGATCCTCCAAGCACTTAAGAATTTCTATTCCATCAAGGTGTCCATCACACGCCAATTCATCTCCTTTGCAGCTTCATGGAGTGGGTATGAGCGTACAAAGCCACAGTAAGTGAACTTTGCTGCATTCCTTAGTAAGTTTCAAGGTGTTTTCACCAACAAAACCTTGTGAGACATGGTTCCCATGAGTCATCATGATTGGTGTTCAAAGGTTCCCGGGATTCGTAAAATGTCATGGCTTATGAAATCAAATCCCTTACAAATACCTGCATGTGTAGGATTTTCATTTCCTATATCTACCAGCAAATTTCACCTGGGGTCAACTGCGGTCACCTTTTTTTTTTTTTCGATCCTCCCAACTTGTGAACCAACAGAATCTCTTCCCCCTTCACCTGGCAATGCTGCGTGCGTTTGTTTGTGGGGTGCCCTTGTTGGGAGGGAAAAAAAACGTGACCCTAACTCAAAGGTAGGAATCCCCTCCCTGAAACTAACAGCATTTTCGCACCTGAACATCGGCCAATTTACCCAACAAGGAAAGGAACCAGTATTCCAACTCCATCCATTTTCAGGGGCGAAAATGTTAGGTTCAGGGGAATTGGATCACCTGGAATAGAGAAAAATCTGAATCCTGACATTCCACGAGTCATCCTTTTGGGGATCCTTGTACTGGTTTGCTATAATCCCCCATAAAACTGGATAGTATTTCACCCCCTAACCCTAAACAACCAAGGATTTTTCTTTTCTTGGTGGTTGAACCAACCCATTTGAAAAATATGCTTGTCAAATTGGATCATGAAACCCCATGTAGGGATGAAAATAAAAAATAGTTGAAACCACCACCTTGTTTTTTTACTTCATCGCACATAGACAGGGTTCTGTCGGGTTACCCAACCATTTCCCATATGGAAGGGTCGGTTCACCCAACAAAACCCTGTCTATGTGCAGCTAAGTTTTATGTTTAGCCACTCTTGATAGGTTTTTTGTTGCAAACAGTCTCCAACCTTTCACCGAACAAAAAAAACCATACTTTCAGATGGGAGAGATTTCTGATGTCAGCGGGTTCACCGCACCACCAGGACTATACATTTCGAAAAACAGCATCATAGCTACCCTGTGATTTTGAGGATTCTGGGGTTCTAAAACGCTCCTCCTTTCGTAGGAAAATACATCCCTGGCTCCGTTCATCGCTTCCCCAAGGACTCACAGGGGTAGATAGTTTTCCGGATCTCCTTTTAAACCTTCATG
Organism: Breviolum minutum Mf 1.05b.01; assembly: GCA_000507305.1. Lineage (NCBI taxonomy): Eukaryota > Dinophyceae > Suessiales > Symbiodiniaceae > Breviolum > Breviolum minutum. The sequence goes on from DF239366.1 coordinate 62,815, forward strand.
TTCCACTGTTACGAGGAGAGTTGTTGACAAAGATTCACATCGTCTTTCTTGAACTTGCGCGATTCCAAGAAAGTCTGTACAAGCCTTGGACTGTGGCGTTTTCGGGAAGAGGGAAGAGCGAGTTTTTGGATCATCTCAGTTGGTAAGTAGGTCGGATCACCGCCATTTATAAGCCATGGAAAGGCCGTTGAATTTGGAAGGGGTCTCACAACACCAGTTAGGGGACAAAAACGAACCATGGTTCTTAACCACTTTACGAGTCCTGGGATGATCCTCCAAGTAGTTAAACTGCTATCAAGAGATCAAAGTTGTTGTCCTGAGATTCGTTGTTTAAAATGTGTCCAACCGGGCAATAATTCAAGTTGACTTGACCAACCAAAGAAACAAACAACCATATTGCAGTATAGTTAGGGTTGTCCCCTTCCCAGTAGTAGTCCTCACCAGGATTTTTAATTACCTCTTGAGGAGATCCCAATAAACCTTCATTTGCCACTATTACTATTACTAGTAAAGTTTTTTTTTTTGGGGGGGGTTGTCCTGAAATCTCCTCTTTTCTTTTTTAAGGGGCTGCAAATCTCAGGCAATTTTAATATGTGAAACCTTGGCGTGAATTTTGCATCACTGCTTTGACATCACTTAGATTTTTGATGTACACGAAAAACATCCGCTGCTCAAATTGGATCACGAATCAACAAGCAAGGAGGGTTGAGTTTCCCAAGTAAGGAGGGTTGAGTTCAGTACCACAACATCTTTCAAGTTTCAACCAAAAGAAAAACGGTTTCAGGTGAACTTTCACCCCTCCAAAGATTGGAGTTTTAAAATCAACTGAGCCACCATGAGCCACCAAAAAAACCCTAATTACTTTCCATTATACTATACTGGTTGGTTTATAGGGATCCTTGTAATGGCTTATTGTACGGCTTATTATAATCCTTGGGTAGTCTAATCCCCTATATAACCTAACCAACCAGGTTTTTTTTTTCATTGCTCAACTGGCTTCACACGTCGATTTCCATCAAAAAAACACAACGACCCCCCAAGTTGGAGGGAGAGTCGAGAGAAATCCCGAAAAAAGCCAGATGCTTCCCGCAACCTGCAACCTTTTTAGGGGATGAACATCCTCAATTTTTTGGTGTTTTTTTTTCAGCCCGGGGCCCATGAATCTCCGCTTGTTTAGGGAAAATAGCCCCAGGAATCTCCCATTTAAGTAAGGCCTTTTTGGTTGAGGTATTTTTCCCCATTTAGAAACCCCGGTAGGTGCCACCAGCAAGGTCGAGGATAATCCTGGAGAAGTACATACTGAAAAAGTAATGATCTGCATGTGTCTCTTATCTCAAGCTCTTCCGTCTTATGATCTGCCTGTATTTGTATCTCAATATCTCAACCAATGGAATTCAACAATCTGGGAAATAAACTGAAGTAGGCGAAGAACCTCAAAAAAACCAACCAAAATGACATGTTGTGCACTATCTGGGCAATTTATGAAATAAATCCTTAACCTGAATGTTTCGGCCATTTTGGGGTCCGGATTCCCTTACGTCGATTGCCACCACCGTTTGGGGGGAATTTTTCCCAACCGGCGGGTTAAAAGGTCGCGACTAAACTTGCCCAGTCGCTTCCAATTTTCCTTCCGTCGAGATCGCATTCCTCGGTCCATGCTGGAGTCTGCCGATGCCACCAACGAGACCGTAGGATTCATTGAAAACAACCCGCTGCACAGTGATATGAGGATAATTATGAGCCCCCTATAAATTGCCCAGATAAATGGTGGGTTTTTTGGATGGATGGATTCGGATATGTTTTTGTATGGAGATTGGGGGCCTGCCAAGAAACTAAATGATACTGTTGATGGTTCAGAAATGATGCACCAGTTGATATGGAGAAACAACCATTATTTACAGGGTTTGGGATACATCTCAGGTGGTTGTTTGGGATTTTTTCCATCAACAGCATGAGGATTTTCATGAGCCCCTTATGAGAATCGTTCTTAACCAACCAGTACCCGTAGGAACTATTGGACTGGTATATTCAACTAAATAAGTTCAACATAAAAATCAACCATTCATGTAGGCAAATATACTAGTCCCATGGATCCTATGGGCAAAAAGATGGTTCCCACCCAAAACATCTCAGATCTGTTCTGCCATTTGGTTTTTGAGGATGCTGGGGTTCTTAGCTCCTCATTTAGTAGGAAAACACATCATCCCTGGCGACCCGTTCATCGCTCCCCCAATATCACGGGGTAGCTTTTTTTGGTGATGTGAGAGGGTAGTGATCCCATTTTATCTGGCAAACCAACACTAGTTGGTGGTTTCAACCCTATTGAAAAATATATAAACAGATGGGTGTTTCCTTAAACGGTGGTACCCCCAAAGCACCCCAAAATGATCCCTTTTAGTAGGAAAACCCATGGTTGTTAGGTAGCACCATTTTAGGAAACCCCCCATATGATATGGTCAAATTGGATCATGAAACCTGAGGGATCAAGGTGAACATCACAAATATTTAAGCAACCACCGATCCGGTTTAAAGAGTTTCCCTGCCAAAGTTCCTCTGCGTGCCTCCTTCTCCGCGAGCAAGCGGGACCACCTCTTCGTTTGGGGGTTTTCCCACAGATTCGTGTGTTCGGGGCGCCAGGATTCCCCGTTTCAAAAAAAGACATCAGGTCACAAGAAGGAAATCTTTCGCGTACCTATGTTTTTTTTCAACCAACCAGTTTTGGCGTTTGATGTTTCGGACGTTGTTTTTTTTGTTTCAGCTAATGGTTAATTGGTGGTTTGGGTTGGTGGTTTGGGATTCAGGGGTACTCAAAAGTCACTTTTCAAAAGGGGATCCAAGGAATCCAAACCACCAACCCTAGTAGAATCTTGCGGGAATTTAAGAAAAAACATGCTACGAAAACTAATGGCTGGATACCCAAAATGACCCTTTGCTTCCTTTTAAACATGGCTATTTCTAGTATCTTATGTATGGTAGCCATGTTTATTTCTGGGGGTGTTTTTGATAGATTGAACTAAAATAGCCTGTTTTGAGATGGCTACACAATATATAGACGTATCTAAAATAGACCTTTTGAGATGTTAAATTTCTATGGGGCTACAAAGTGGGCTAAAAGGATCCAGTTGTACACGGGGTAACTGGGGCCCGTATAAATGGCCCAAATTAAATGGGTAACTTGGGGGGAAAAAACACCCTACTTATCCCATAGCATCCATGGTCATGGTATATCTACCTACATGAATGGTTGATTTTTATGCTAAATGTAGGTAAATATACCATACATGGATGGTATGGGTATAGGAGTTCTATGTCCATATATATTTATTAGGGTCCCCACCTTGTATTGCTTTTTACCACGGAAAAACTGTCGCACATCGAACGGCTGTTTTTTTCGGTCTTAGGGTCAACATCTCCCAATGCGAAAAAGGACTAGACTACTTTGAGGATCATCCCAGTTAGTAAGTAGTTAGGATCACCACCATTTATAAGCCATGAAAAGGCCAATTTGTAAAGGGAACAACCCCAGTTAGGGGACTTACGATCACCACTTACGAGTCCTGGGATGATCCTCCAAGTAGCAGTGGCTCCTTCCCCGGCAGAGCTGCGAATCACTTCCCTGAAAGTCTGCAAGTTCGCCATTTACAGAAATGGCAGTTCCTTCCTTTTGGATGATGATAAACCTTCCCAGTTGGTGGTTGAACCAACCCCTTTGAAAGATATGCTCGTCATAATGGGTTCATCTTCCCCAATTCTCGGGGTGAAAATAAACAATCTTTGAAACCACCAAGTAGTTTTGGATGATGATAAACCTTCACTTAAACAAATGGTGAAACTCGGCAACAAACCGGACTAAAAAATGGTGGTTTGTTGGACTTCCAGGGATTTGTTTTTTTGCTTTAGAAAACAATGGTGTTTAGAATTTGAAGTCGCAAATCCAGGCGACAAAAAAATCAAAAAAAGGGAGTTCCAAAGCGAGTTCCAACAATTTTCAGTGGCTGCCCATCCCATAGCATCCATGTATGATATATTTACCTACATTTGGTTGATCTTTATGGGTTTCATGTAGGTAAATATACCATACATGGATGGTATGGGTATATCAATGTGCCTTCTTTTAATCCAAGACTCTTCAGACGATAGGATTCAGCAATCTCTTCAGACGTGCAACGCCGACATGAATCTTCCACGACAAGCTTGCAACGACCACCTGTCAAGAAGTCTTCAAGAATTCGTGGCTGTTGATATAATATTTGGAATGGGCCTTCCAAAGAGTCGAAACTAAAAACTTAACATGAATTGCATTGCTTGTTAGGTATGGTATAGATGATTACCTGACATTTAATGCATCGCCATGGTTTTACCTCTCTTATTCATCATTAGATCCCAAATATAAATTATCGAAGTTGTACATATGCCATGGTCGTGGCAGAAAGGGGAATGGTCATCCAACCCGAAAAATAGGGAAATCCTTATAATGGGATGTAATAACCTTAACAATGGGGGTATGACCATCCCCAATTACTTTGAGATGGTACCCCAGCCAGTAAAAGTGTTAAAGGGAAGGCTTTCACATCCCAACCTCTCAAAACAGATTCATTTCACGTACAAAAACATGTCAGGCAAAAGTGCTATAATTCAATTCCATGGTCCATTCCTACACCGGAAGTGTGGGTTTCACCGGCATTTTGGGGGAGGGATTCCCTTACTTTTCACCAGCATTTGGAAGAATTCACAACTGGCCGGTTGGTCGTGATGAAATTTGATCTGCATCTGCCAGAAAGGGATCGTTTCTCCAAGCAATTTGCAGGTGCTACACCCCCAGAAAACATTAGATGGAAGGCTAAACATCACGAACTTGAAAAAGGAACACCCATCTGATCCAAACCTTCATTTTTTGGGTTCCAGATGCTAAATTTCAGAGGTGTACACTTAGGTTTTCGAGCGTTCTTCAGACGTTTCATCACAGGGAAAATGACCCTTCAAAGAGGTACCTGATCGCAGTAGGTATAACATGGTGGTAGAAATGTAGGCTACTCCCCCATAAGGTGGGCCCAAAAACCAGTTATAAGTAGGGTCCTGGAACTCGGGGTGAAATAACCCCAGTGAAACCCCATTTTTTTAAAACCATTGATAGGGGCCCTACATAACTCCAAATTCATAGCGTTGCCCGGGCCCACCTTTTCCATTTTAAGAACCCGGCTTACTTTTCTAAACATTGAATCCTGGTTGTTTGGATAGGGATCCTAGATCCTTATCATGATTTATTCGTTCATCCCTTACATACCGCAAACAACGATTCAAAGACTAGGAGGGTACAGACTTTTTATCGATGTCTCGTTAAATCAAACTGCCAGGGGCCGTGTTCTTTTCATTGCTCAACTACCTGTGGTTTCAAGGATTCTGGATATTCTAGATTCTTTAGCTCCTCATTTAGGATCAGAAAATACATCATCCCTGGCGACCCGTTCATCGCTCCCCCAATAGCATAGGGTAGTCAAATTTGACAATCAGATCCCATCATTGCAGGCTTCTTCCTCAAGGGGGGGGGGTGTTCAAGGGGAGGGGGTAACGTGCGGAGCTTTAAGGATTCCTAGGGAAGATTGGGGAACCTTAGGAAACATTAGGGAAGGTTAGGGGAATCACCCCCCCCACCTTAAGAATCCTATTTGACATCAAGGTGCCTATTTGCTCGAAGACGAACTGTGTCATGCCGCCAAACTTCCACCCGACAATTTTGAAACCGCCCCACTTTTCCGAGCCAAAGGGGGAAACTTCAACGACAAAGCAGCGCAACGTGTGTCTCGTGGGTTTAACCCGGGAACCGTTGTTGAAGGTTGGAAAGGGAATGGGGGAAAACCACGGCCGAAAAGAAATGGGTAACTGATGGGCCCTGGGATTATGTCAACCCCGTAATAAGTGGAGTTATGGGCCCCAACTTGTAGATTTGTAGATGGCAGACCTCCCGCTTTGCATGGGAAAATTTCGTGGGTCGAAATTTCCCCCGATATTTGAACCAATGGACCGACCCTGAAAAGGGACCATTTCAAAAGGAAAGGCTGGAACTTCCAACCAGCAATTTTCATGGGGAAATGTTTTCGGGGGAGTATGAGAATAATGGCTTGTTCCTTTCATAGTTTGATATCAGAGTTGAAAAGTGGACCCTTTTGACATGTTTTTTTCAGAATATCCTAGAATACACAGAAAAAACACGTTTTGGCGCATGCTATTGGTTTGCAGGACCGAAACATTTGTGAAACAGGGGTGATTAAAGGACACCAACCCAAACAATGCACTCTTTGTCGGGCCCAAAGATTCCCAGTAACCTAAAGTTTGATCCTGCCAAGATCTGCAAACAGATAGCAACTTTGACATGTGAGGCACGAAAAAAAAAACACAAACAACTCTTACTTTTCATTGATTCCTGGTTGTTTAATAGGGATCCTTATCATGATATAATTATAATCCTCACATAACTGGGTAGTATTTCATTCCCAACAAATACCCTAAACAACCAGTTATACACCCTAAATGGGACTTCTATTCACTATATATCCTAGATACCCAATTATAAAAAACGATTCCTTATCATTTTTTCACCCTGTTTGGGCCGTGTTTTTTTCAGTATTCGTGTGGAGTCTTCCAGTCAGCGCTCTTTCATGACAACTCCCAACCCTGCGAGCTTTCAAAGCTCCAAAAACAAGTTCTTCATATGCAAAGATTGGTCAATGGAGTTTCCTGGTTCCCTTAATAGGTGGTAGGTGATATATAAGTCCCCAATTGGCAGTATATACCACTTATATACCACTTATATATTGCCTATTGGGTGATTATATATCACCAACCACCTATTAAGGGGAACCAGGAAACTCCATTGAATTGGAGACACCCCCCGTGACAATCTGATCAAAACCTTCAAACCACATCAGGAATGTAATCAAAACTCGGCCGTGACATTTCACTATACCTGGTTGGTTAATGACGGGAAAGTCATAATGGGCTTATTTTATATCATCCCTATATAACTGGGGATCCGGATGAATCATCCCCAAGAAATCTACCCTGGTCCCAACCCGTTGTGAACTGATCACTGCTCACATTGAGATTTTCATGTTTCCAAGTCTGCGGATGGATGTCCCGTTGGAAGTTAGGATCAATGGTTGGTAAATGGGTTATAACATACTTATAAATGGGATATATTAGGGTTATAACCCACTGATCCTAACCTTTTACTGGCTTCCTGGGAACATCCTAGTAGGGGTGTACTGTTTGGCCTGAAAGAACTTTCAACTTAAACCCCCGCTGGGTCTCAGAACCACTTCCATCCGTGGCGGACTGCAAGAAAAAACCTAGGAGGGACAGTGTGTTTCGAGCCTTTCCGACAAAAAGCCACGCGGAATCGGATATCCCATTCTTATGTGGTATGTTTACCTGCATGAATGCTTGATTTTTATGGTAAATCTAGGTGAATATACCATACATAGATCCTGTGGGTACTGGTTGGTTAATAGGGATTCTTATAAGGGGCTCATAATAATGCTCATATCACTGGGCAGATTTGTTTCAAATGTTCTGAAACAAAGTTGCATAGGTGGTTGAGCCACCCATTTGAAAAATATTGGCAAGTCAAAATGGGGTCATCTTCCCCAATTCCCAGTGCTGAATTTTTGTGCCAGCTATACCAAACCCAACAACATCACGTTTTTCCAATGTCCATCCCATTGTCCAACACCAGTTTAGACAACTTGGGATCACAAACGTTTTGCAACCAATGGTTGGTACAGTGAGGCTTGATGTATCTTGATGTCGTTTCAGCCTATAAGAAATCCACAACATCAAGACAAATAAGAAGCTCACCTGCACATAATAATACATATTAATAATGTGCTTCAAAAATCCATTGATGTTTCGACAAACAACACCCCACCACATCCCGGGAAAAGAAAAAAAAACGTTGCGAACCACTTTTGGAAATGGCGGTGGAATCTGTGGGTGGTCATTCCTCCGCAAAAACTTCACCATTCATCCACCAAGTTGGACTCTGCCGCTGGAGAACCAATCCCATAGGATCCATGGGACGGTTGAATATTTACCAACATCGCCATTGGGACCCCTTGTGTGTTTCCCTGTGGCCATTTTTCACCTATAGCATGTAGGTAAATATACCGTTCGTCCCATGGATCCTATGGGAATGACAAAAGAACACATGTGTTTTTATGTGAAATTCATGATCCAATAATTTGACCAACAAACACGTGTACACCCAAACACACGCGTGTTTGCAGTGAAAAATGGTGTTTTTTATTAGTGTAAAACAGTAACCCTTAAAAAGCAAATCCAAGTCAACCACTTCCAACTCATGGGATGATCCTCCAATTATTACACCGGGCCCCGAAGTTTTTTCCAGCAAGTTGGCCCCTGAAAAATGGGTGGGACTGGAAGACGAGACGCCTTTCCTATTTGGGTTGAAGGTAACTTTTCAGGGGCGAACTTGTTAAACTTCCAGGGGGGGCTACAGAGTTGTGATTTACAGAAAAAAAACAAATTTGCAGGCCCAGCAACGAACATAGTCTTCGAAACTCCTCCAAGGGAAAAAAAAATCGCTGGGAACCGTGTAGCTTGGTATCTGTGCAGTGTCTTTTAAGCGTATCCCATTCGTAAAGCGTCAACAAATTTTTTGTCGGATTCCCACGAAGTGGGCCCAAAAACCAGTAATGAGTAGGGGCCCATAACTCCACTGATTTAGGTGTGAAATAACCCCAGTTACCCATGTTTTATAAAGGCCCCATTCCACTCTATTTGTAGGATCGACTCTATTTATAATTTCATCTATACCCGTACCATACCTGTATGATATATTTACCTACATTTACCATATTTTACCATTAAAACATCCACATGTAGATAAATATACCATCATGGATGGTATGGGATAAGTTCCCAGAAAATGACCCATGGCCCAATCTTTTGGGCCCCAGAACTTCGTTGTTTTCAGAAAATGCTGATGTTATTTTTACTCCCTGAAACGAACAACTTCACGAGTGAAATTCCCTGAAAAATAGGCCCCAACAGGGCCCCATTTATGGAAATTTCATCGAACCCAACCATCCAGTTTCAGGTTAGTTTCAGGGATGGTAGATACAACACGTTTCTGAGATGATGAAACCTTTTCCAATTTACACATTTTTTTTATTGTTTCATCACTTATACATACACTGCATTTTACTTGCAGGTGTCCCTTATAATTCACGTTGATTTTTGTGTTAATGAGTTTGAACTGCGTGGAACGTGGAGTTTTTTGCGATCAATTCATGCCTGGACTTTCAAATCATCCTGGACCGTGAGTTTCTGTATAGTTACCCTCACGAAAAACAAAGAGATGTATAAGCTTTAAAAACATGGTTACACTCCGGTAAACTAACATAATAATGGAACATCACTCATTTTGATGGTATTTACACGGGAAACATAAGGGTTTTTTCCATGGCTTTAGTGAGCCCATAGGATCCATGGGACGGTTGAATATGTACTTTTCACATCACCATTTCCCCTGTGTTTCTCTGTGGCCCATTTCTCACCTATAAAAATGTAGGTAAAAATATACCGTTTCGGCAACCCCATGGGATCCTATGGGGGTCCCTCGGACCCGAGGACCTGATCACATCTTTGACCTTCAACGGATTCCAACCCTTGGCTGACCTGACGGACCTGACTCATCCTGATTGTTTTCAGGTTCTGGGATCCGATTTCATGTCATGTCATGACTTACTGTTGTTGATGGTTCAACCAGAAATCCGGAAAACATCCACCAGTTGAGGATGGTATTTAAATATCCCATTAGTTATAGGGGTTTCCGAAACATCCCAGGTGGTCCAGGATTTCAGCCATCAACAGTATCAAAAGACTCCCTCTAAATCTGGTGGTATACTTGGAGGATCATCCCATGACTTGCAAGTGGATTATACCCATGGTTAGTTTTCGTCCCCTAAGTAGGGTTGTGGGACCCCTTCCAAATGGGCATTCATGGCTCATAAATGGGGGTGATCCTAACCACTTCCGAACTGGGATGATCCTCCAAGTAATCCCCTAGATATAGCAAATAACCAGGGATTTGGCTGGATTTGGTGATTGCTTTTTTCTGTCAACATCTCATGAAAATCGTGCCTGATTGAGAGCTGCTTGCCGTTCAAGACTACCTGGCATCAGGAGCAAATATTATTGGAACTGTGGATACACAGCTGAAAATTACTAGTTGATGGTTAGTTTCAACCCCTTTGAAAGATATTAGTCAAAATGGGAATCTTCCCCAAGTAGGGGGTGAAAAGATTTTCCTCTTCGAACAGGTGATTTTCAGGTTCAATGTGAGTTTTCCAGGGTGTACCCAACAGAATGCAATACAGTTGCCAATTAAGTCACTTTGAGCCCGTAGCACAGCTACCTACAATATACTGTACAGTGTTCAAACAGAAAGTTCCCCCCCAAAAACAACAAAAAAACATCATTTTTTCGTAGAATTCGGCAGAATAGATCTCCAAAACAAGGAACAATAATCTTTCTCCCAAAATCATGGAAGTGGAAAATCACCCTAAATGAAGGAAACTAGAATTGGAGATACACCCATTTTCCACAGAACCATGATTATGGGAGGAAGGGTAGATAAATACTGCTTAAATAGGTATACTTTATCCCATGATTTATGAGTTTTTTTACATCCAAACGGTGGTTGGCCTTGGGATTTCTGAACCATCAACAGAATGAGGATTACTATGAGCCCCTTATGAGAACCGTTGTTAACCAACCAGTACCCATAGGATCCATTGGACTGGTATATTCAACTAAGTACATTTAAGATAAAAATCAACCATTCATGTAGGCAAATATACCGTTCGTCCCATGGATCCGTAATGGGCAAAAAGATGGTTCCACCCCACCCAAAACATCTCCGATCCGTTCTGAACCATCAATATGAACCATAAAAATCAACCATAAAACCATCACCACCCAAATAATTATGAAATATTTGAAACCACCACCCAGACAATTATGAACCATAAAAATCGACCAAACTTCTTCCCTTCCACACCTTGATCTGCTTGGAGGTAGAGGCGGCGATATCATAGACACGTTTCATCATCAAACTGCAGATATCGTTGTCCTGGAAAACCCGGGTGTTTCCCGCGGGTGTTTTGCCCATTTCAAATAGACAGGTAACCCCGAGACCCCCCAAAAAATGGCAGATATACCCTCCAGGAAATTAACATATCCCACCTGGGGAAAAGGAAAATCATCTTCAAATATGCCTTTATCAAGGGAGGGATATGTTAATTCCCTGGAGGGTATTTTGTTTGTACTAACAAAACATGGGGCTATTATTTAGTCACTGAAACTGACATATTTTATTCTTGGTGACATTTTGTTGATGTCTTTTTGATGCAAAACGTCTCCGTCTCCCCAGCGTGATGAATCACACATTTTAAGATATCAGGTGTGGTGTACTGGTGGTGGTTGCTGCCACGGCTAGCCGACGTCAACAAAGTAGATAGATGAGTTCTGAAATGCGCAATGAGTTCTTGTGATACTATTCACCATCCATGTGGATGACACATAGCAATGGGTATACTATGCATATGCATCTATTGATCAATACGATAGATATGTGATGTAGAATCGAACATACCCACACACAGAATCATATGTGCATGTTGAATTGAAACTTGACATACATCATGCAATGTCTCCCGAACCCTATGGTATACCGGCTTGAGTCAACTCACCATGGAGAAACACACATCTCAGCTGTCAACCCCCAGCGGTCCAGACCATTCATGCCAAAGCGGGGAAAGTCAGGAAAGAAGGTCACTTTGGTATACTCGCTCTGCGACTTGCAATCCTCATTGTAAAATGGAAAGGTTGTCAAACTTTTTCCCAAAAAGAAAGGTCAATGAGGTTTTAGCTATACCCTCCAGGGAACTAACGTATCCCACCTTGGGAAAAGGAAAATCATCTTCAAAATGCCATTTTTTGGGGATATGTTAGTTCCCTGGAGGGTATATCTATCTTAACCTGGTTGAGTTGCAACGACTATTTTTTTCCCAGCAGTTTCTAGCAAAAAATCTCCAGAACGTCAGCATCATGCAACTCAAGAAAACAAACAACCAACAAAACTTTGCTGCAAAAAACTTGGGCGAAACAAACCTCTCGAATCAACCGGGAGCCCCTGGCCGTGACCACGGGAGCATCCTTTTGGGTCATGTTCTTCGTAAAGACCTTCCGTTCAGCGGAAGGTGGTGCCACCAGGTTGGGGCCGTGCTAGGTTGGAGGAATGACGAATTTGCATGCCGGAAATCATGCTTCATCAAAAAAACCCTAAAAGAACAAACATATACACGTCATATTTTGATAATCCATTCATATGAAACTAATGGTAGATATCACACTATATTGATAGATCATACCTTATAGATACAGTATTTACATCAATTTCTATTTACTATCCATTGGGTATGGCCCCTTCCCAGTAACAGGGACCACCAGGATTATTACATTTTTAGTAGAGAGTCCCTTTAAACCTTTATTTGCCAGTGTTACTGGGAAGGGGCCACACCTAAACTATTGATGTTTAGGAATATCAGATGCTGTATACTTAGACTTAGATTTGCTCGTTTGATGTCTGGTAAAGTAAAAACAAAAGCATTCCTACCATAAAATGGTGATTTTTTCCATGGTGATTCCGGGTACAATTTGAAAGGATCAAACTTTTTCCGGAGAAACACATCCAAGAAACAAGGTGTATTCAAAGATAGAAGGGGTCATTAAAAGACCCAAACAGTTTCTACCAAACTTTAAAGCACCAATCCCTCAACAATGAAACCCTGCAGGAAACCAACATATCCCACCACTGGAAAAGTAAAATCATCGACTCAAAAGTGCCGGCTGGTAGGGGATATGTTATGTTAATTCCCAGAAGGGTACCTGAAATATGTTTGCCATGAAGGTTTGACTTGACTCCCGCCGGTTAACAAAAATCTGTCGAATGAAACATGGATCATCCAAAATATCTTTCACCTTTTCACCCGTAGCTCCTCGCGACAACTCATCTGCCCGATTTCCGATCACCCGTACGATCCATGGGACGAACGGTATATTTATATACCTACATGAAGGGTGAAAAATGACCACATGAACACGGGGAAATGGTGAAACGTAAATATTCCAGTCCCATGGGTCCCAAGGGGGTCATGTGTTTTGTAAAAAAAACTCTCACCTGGGTAAACTTCTTCTTGTTGCTCTTATCCACCTACGGCGGCAACGATGGGATGAACCGACCATGGGGCCCGGTGGACCTTGATCCAAATGACAATCAAATGACATTTGTTTATATGTAAACCATGAAAAAGAAGAACTCTCTACTATAAATATATGTATGTACGTATATATATATATATATAAACATATACAGTAGTTACATATGTGTAAATACCCAAATATCAAAATATAATGATATATTGTTCAAAACATGTGATTAGCACATGCAGTAAACATCATGCAATTCATGTCCGTAGAATGAATAAATGCAACAATCATTGTTTTTTTCACCCAAGTTTCGGTCATACAATCATCAAAATCGAATCATCTTCAAAAATCCAACTATATAACCAGTTGAAATAGAAAACATCCCAGTGGTACTGTTGATGGAAGAAATCCCAAACAACCACCTGGCACGTATAAAACCCTGTAAATAACGGGATAAAGTACCAACCTCAAGTGCTGCAGGATTTCTGAACCATCAACAGTATCCATAGGGTTGATCATGCTGATATTATACTACATCCCAACATATCCCAGCTGATATTCCTTGATGTTTCAGAAATACAGTTACAGTAAGCACTGTGAACCAGATGAGGTTGGTAGTTTATCCATATCTATCCTCCCGTTACGTGGAACGTTTTTTTTTCTCTAAAACCATCCCAAGGCACCGCAGGATTTCAAACCCACACAACCAGAATGGGTCCCATAGCCATGAATGGCGGAAGCCTACAGACATCCTGTGAATCTCAATAGGGGAACTTCATTTTTTGTTCAGAAGCCCAATATTATCAATGTCTTCCGGAAAAAAAAGAAACGTCTCACTGAAAGTGACAGAATTCATACTATTACTATCCAATATATATATATATTAGCTTCTAAAAAAATCCCATCACAAATTACATTCACAAAAAAGAAAACCACAAGAACTTCACTCAAAAATTTTCCATCACGACATGTCTCTCTTCACCGGACACCGGAAACACTCGGTTAACTAACCGTGGGCAGCTTCGGTGTTTTTTCGGGTCCCCCAACCGTTTCGATGACGAATTTCTTGGAGAAGACATTGGTCAATTTAGCTCCATACCTCCGTAAAAACCGGGGTCCAAGGAGCCCCCAAAGTTGAACGAATCGAACCCGAAAATGATGGTTTGGTGCAGATGATTTTCCGAAATTCCAGGGGGCGGTGTATTCTCAGGTTCCAGCCGTTAATCTTCCGGGGGTGTATGGTTTTTGGTGGGCACAAACCAGCACTTGAGAAACCCATAGGGCGGAAAGGTATGGCTCAAATGGTATCACTAAACCATCTAAAACTGACAAAAACAACCTCCAAGATGAATCAAGAAATCATGGTGGGTCAATGATGGGAACCCAAAAAAGTATGGCAAAACTTTGAAATCCTTATTAACACATGGGGTACGAATGATTCCAAATATAATTCAACCAAGGAGCAACCAAGGGGAGCCCCTTGTTTCACGATAACATGTGTTACAAGCAAATGGATCCACCTGGGTGAATTGGATACCAGCTATGTTTTGGACTACTCAAGAGTATTGTTTGTTTGTTGCTTTCCACATGAGGTCACTTGAATTGATAACAACGACGTTTACGCGGTTGGGACTTGAAGGTAATATCATGATGATGTATGATGTATGTGTTTTTTTCATGTTTTTTCCATCAATGCGAGGCATGACTCATCACGAATCATCCTTCTTTTGGAAATAAAGGGGCTGCTTGGAGGATCATCCAAGGATGAAGTAAGTGATTAATAACCATGGTTAGTTTTCGTCCCCAAGTAGGGTTGTGGGACCCCCTTCCAAATGGCCGAACTTCACGGCTTATACATGGGGGTTACATCCTAACCACTTACATTCAGAACGATGATCCTCCAAGTAATGGCCAAATCATTTCCTTGCAACAACCTAACCCATACCATCCATGTATGGTATATTTACCTACATTTGGTTGATTTTCATGGTAAATGTAGGTAAATATACCATACATGGATGGTATGGGTAATTTGGGGGGTTGCATTTCTTGCACCTGCCAGTTGCTTTGAAATTTATCAGAACATGAATCGACATCTTGAAACAACCTTACCGAGCCAGATGCCTACGTAGTGATGTCCTGCTGGTGCTTAGGATCAATGGATTGATTTTCACCCCTATATAAGTTGGTTGTTTACGTCCCATAAGTAGGTTCTATATAGATATCTATATATAACCCAAGCTAGTTGGTGGTTTCTACCCCATCTGAAAAATATTCGTCAAAATGGGTTCATCTTCCCCAATTTTCGGGGCGAACATTAAAACATATTTGAAACCACCAACCAGCCAAAGTATTGACTAGTTACGATCACTTCCAGCCGGACACCCTCGTAATCGGCAGGTTTTTTGAGGATTTTTGACCAAACTACCCAACCCAGAAGATCCAATGTATGGAATATATTTACCTTTCGCCAATTCCCCCTTGAATGTGACCATGTTTTACCCAATGTAGGTAAATATACCAGTCCCATGGATCCTATGGGCAACCTTTTTTTTAAAGGTCAGCTATCTTATCCAGTAGGTCTTTTGATGGTTCCTAAAATCTTCCTCCAACATATGGTTTCCAGTGGAAAAGTGGGATGTCTTCTATCAATTTGAGGTTGGTGATTTCGCCACCCCTTTTGAACTTTTCATAGGTTCATCTTCCCCACAAAAAAACGGATTTAACATTAAACAACAAACATCTTTGAGAAAAACAACCATCTAGTAGTGCTCAACGTCTGCAAAAAAACTGTTCCTTAAGTACTAAATTTGAGTAGTTTGTCATCACGGTCATCCCTCAATAAATTTCTCCTACAGTAATTGAAAAGTAGATGGCACAGTCCTTAAATCTTGGTTTATAAGGACCCTTTACTAACCTACCTTTTGGTATCGGCAAGCCTCTTTTTTGACCTTATCCATACCATCTATGTATGGTATATTTACCTACATGAAAACCATAAATTATCAACAATTCATGTAGGTAAATCTACCATGACCATGGATTCCGTATGGGTTAAAATCATCATTTAATCCCTGTGCCGCATCTATTTGGATGTTTCCGAAAATAGTGGTACCCCCAAATCATCCATTTTCATAGGGTTTTCCATTATTTTCACCATCCATTTTGGGGTACCTCTTTTTTTGGAAGCAGCCATTTTGACCTTAAGGGCACGCTCGATTTTTTTTGCTTCCATCGGATCTGAGCCCCCCGGGCCCGTTACGGCCACCGGTGACTTTCTTCTCATTGTCATCCTTGGTGGGATTTTCCACGACGAAAATCTCCGGGTTGAAGATGGTGGCCAACAAAATGGATTTTTAAGGGTCTATATATAAGATATATAGAACCATGAAATACACTGACACTATATGTAAATATAATACATATATATATATATATGAACCATTTCGATACATATACATTTTAGAGTTTAGGGTTTTAGGGTTTAGGGTTTGGGTCAAATTAGCTCGGGAACTCACACGTTTTTGGGCCCCCCAAGGTAGCTGAGGTTCCGGGAAATCCCCTTCTTTCAGGAAAATCCAGGTTGGTGAAATATGATTCCATTTGGCCAGATTTCATGGATCCTATGGTATGATATCTTGAAAACGAACCGAATTTGACTTAGATACCAAAAATGCTGGTTTCTTTTGGGTATCCGGTATCCATGTTAGTTTTCGGGGGTGTAGGGTGCACGCTTTGATCACCAGCACTGAGATATTTTTGTGTGCTCAGTCATCCAGGAGCTGCAAACAACAATTTTAGGCCATGAATCTATCAACAAAAAAACAGACCTGAAAGCAAACATCTATCTTTGAAACGGCCTAGGTACGTACGTGTGGGCGAATCGGGTGTGACCCCTGAAAGTTGAATCTCAAAATCAGCTTATAATAATAGGGATCTTTATAATGGCTTATTATAATATAACTGGGTAGGATTTCATCCAATATAGCCTAAACAAAGAAGCCCGAGATGAAATCCGGAAAATCATCTGAACCAACCAGTCCACCTCCATGACTTTGGTGCATGTTAAGCCGTTAATGTTCCCGGGTGTCACATTGGGTCATTTTGGGAAGATTCCTCCAAAGTAGGCCCCGGATCCAGTTATTTTCGTAGGATTTATAACTTACCCCTAAAAATCATGGCCGAAAATAAAATACATGGGGTAAAATGGAGTTAGTTGTAACGCTACTGTAAAAATAGGGGCCCCATGTCACTCCCCTTATTATAACTGGATCCCAGGGCCCACCTTTCGGGCGTTTTGGGGAAGGGATGCTCGGATGCCCTACCGACGGGTTGGTCGTGATGAAACATGTGCCCAGATATGATGTGATTCTAAAGAAATAGATCCTGGAAAATTGAGGTCACCAGAATTTGATAACCAATGCCAATCCCATACCATCCATGTATGGTATATCTATCCACATTTGCTTGTTTCTTTTATGGTAAATGTACGTAGGTAAATATACCATACATCGATGGTATGGGAATGTATCATCTATCATTTAGGCCACAAGAATGAACATTTAACTATACCCCCTCGAATACTTTCCATTAAAGTTGTTTAATAGGGTTCTGTGACATGATGGTCTATTATAATCCCCACATAACTGGGTAGTATTTCATCCCCTAAATACCCAAAACAACCAGGGGCCCTTTGTTTCAGTGCCCAAGTTAAATTGGGGTCATCCCTTCCCCAAAATTTTTGGGCAAACATGTTTGGTTGTGATTCTTTCCGTGAAAATGGGTTCATCGCTTCCCCAAAATTCTCGGGTTTAAAAACACCCCCCCCAAAAAGCAATGAAACCACCACTTAGCTTGGTTTTCAGGGTTGTAGATTTGGCCCTGAGTCAAAGCCAAACCCTGAAACCAATTTTTAAATCCATAGGTACCATCTGTGGCGGCTTGTTTCTGAACATGTATAGGGGACAAATCTGCAACCTTGTCTTCCTGCCATTGCTGGGAAGCCCACGTAGTTGTCGCTGGTCAACAAGTGACCAAAGATCAACTCAGGCACATAGCACCTTAGAATTCGCTTAGGGGATAGTTGGATGTACCCCTACCAACGTACCCTTTTGGGAAATCCCTATGTAAGCCCGATATAGTGGGTATTTATGGTGATTCCTGGAACAAGTTCCAAAAATAGTCCTACCAAACGGTAGTGAGTTTAATGGTGATAGAAATCCTCGAATCCGTTAAAAAAATCATCAACAAGTCAACAAATCCACGTACTACTGTTGATGGCTGAAATCCTGCACCAGTTGGTAGGTGGTCTCTCCCATTAGAAACAAGGTTTGATACATCCCAGGTGGTTAGCCGGATTTCTTCCATCAACAGTATCGCGAGGAAAACAAGGAATCAACCTCAGGAATGGTCGTGCCCCACCTTTAATGAACTGGAATCCTTATTTCCTGGGTATCCATCAACCCCTAGTACAAGGTTGATGAGTTTATGCCTAGCATAGGAAAACAATGAGTTTATTACATTCCATACTAAAAAGGCAATTTAATGCTAGTGATAATCAGTTTTAAAACGGTGGAAGCAGAGGTACCACGGCAAAGGTACCAGACATTTTCTTTTGATTGATTGGTTGAATGAGGATCCTTATGTTGTGGTTTATGATATAATATCCATATAATCAAGGATAGGATTCGGTTTTCATCCAAATCTTTGAACAAACCAACCAGGGTGAACTGAAGACCTTGAAGTATGGGAATGGTATGGGTCCCGTTTGATGGGGCTTCGGGGACCCCCATTATCTTGGGCAATTTATTGTAAATCCTTAACCTGAATGTTTCAGCCATTTTGGGGTCCGGATTCCCGGATTCTATCCACTACCCTTTTTTGGGGTTTATTAACGGGCAAAAACCCGGTCACTATAAATTGCCTAGGGTCCCATGTCCGTTTTTGGAGAAATCCCTAATGTGGAAAGTCATTGGGATTCCACGCTTGTGTTCTTTGTGGATTTGCACTGGAATACCCGAGCCATTGTTCATGACCTGGAGGGCACGCTTCTTGCACGTTGGCGTTGGATGATGGGATGATGCAACGTTGGATTCTTTAAAAACCGGTCACGTCACCTAAGCACACTACAATTTGGGGTGAGAGTTGAACGTCTGCTACATTTGGATGGTATATCTACCAAAGAGGAAATCCCGTTAGTTGCAGGAGTTCTATTTTACCTCCTCTGAAAAATCACCTTCGAAATAGTTTATTCTGACGAAACCCTTCGCAACGACAACTGTTTCAAACCACCAACCTACCCTCCCCAAAACTAACAGCTCGCCCCTGAAAAAGGATCTTGTTGGTGGTTTCAACCCATTTGAAAAATATTAGTCAAATTGGATTATTTCCCCAGGTAGGGGTGAAAATAGAAAATCTTTGAAACCAGCAACCAGGGATGGTTGGAAGACGATTCACGCTTCCTTCCCTTTTTCTTCTTCAAGGCCCATTTTTGGAGCTCTTGCTGTTTTTTTTCAGGAAGGGCACCCTTCCTCCCACAATCGTGGTTCAGTGAAAAATGGATGTATCTCCGATAGTAGTTACCTTTCAAGCAAGCCCACTTTCCACTGAACCATGATATCTGGAGAAAGAGTGGATGATGTGTATCATGTACCTATACCTGGCTCGAGGTATATAAATTAAATCATCTGAAACATATCTACACCAGAGTAAGTTGGGTTATCAACCATATTTCCGGGACTTACTTCAACCAACTTACATAGGTTAAGTATCGTTCAAACCCGACTTATGATCAGCTACTAACTACCATTTTTGCCACCAAGTAGGTGATCTAGACAGCAAATAAAATACCCATACCATCCATGGGACTGGTATATTTACCTACATTTGCTAGTTGGTTGTTTCAACCTAATTGAAAAATATGAGTCAACATGGGTTCATCTTCCCCAAGTTTCGGGATGAAAATAACAAATATTTGAAGTTTCACCACCTAGTTTTGGGCTTCCAACCGTTAGTCTTTCGGGGGTGTAGGATCTTCACTGAGATCAACTTCACCTTTCACCGGTCACGTCACTTGGGTCTCCCTGGCTGTGATGCAGTTCAGCTGCCGGTCGATGGTTACATCAATGAGGTCCATCTGGACGGTGTGGGACACCACGCTACCGTCCACAAACCCCCGGAGATGCCGGAGATGACATCGGAAAACATGTGTTCTTTTTTTTAGGGAGGATAATTCTGTAGAAATTTGTGATCTATTCAATTTGGTACGAAGAACAACAAATATTATTGAGAAATGCCAGTAGTCATATACAATCTACTGGAATATGTCATCACACTGTGTCATATCTTGACCAAAAAACAATCTAATTTGGACCTTAAATTCTTTCTCCATTTTTGTTGCCACACCAAAATCAGGAGCCGTTTTTTTTACATCACAAATGCCGTCGCTTCAAGGTGGGCCTTACAAAATCCAGGAGAAATAAGAAGGGGAGTCAGTGACATGGGGCCCCTATGACAGTAAAGGGTTACATTTACCACCCCATTTACCTATTTATTTATTTTTACGGCCATTTATAGGGGCCCAATTTTACCATAACGAAAATAAGTGGATCCTGAGCCCACCTTGTGTATATTTCTCAATTCTTTTAATCAAACATCCTCCTGTGCCTTGGCGTCACGTTTGGAGTTGTCTGCTGCATTCACCAGGATCTCATCGAAGATCTTATACAAGGCTGGCACCTTAGGCGGCCACCAACCCTTTGAGTGGCCGTTCCAAACAAAAACACCGTTTATCTGGCCAAATGGAATACCCTCCCTGAAACTAACAGTTCGCACCTAAGAATGATGGTTTCCAATAGGAATCTCCAAACTTCCACGGGGCCCCTATTTTCAGGTTCCATGTTGAAACTTTGGGAGGGTTTCAGGTTACAGGGGAGGGTAATATTTCACCAACCTAGATTTCCCTGAAAGAAGGGGTCCCATTTCCCGGAACCTCAGTAGCTACCTTGAGAAAGCCCAGGTCGAGGAAATCGGTCGCGAGCTAATTTGACCCAGCTTTTATGTGACTTGAACATGACGAACGTTTTGGGTTGTTTTTTTAATGACGCAACATATCTGAAAATGTCATGGCTTATATAAAGTAACTATGTCTATCACTATCTTTATAACAGGGGATGAACCCAACAACGGTGAAATGATCACTGCTGTGTGTTTTCTTTCAAATCTTAACGGAGACGTGGCACTGATATCTGATACCATAGACATCTGGAAGTAAAGAATGGACGACCCCGTTTGAAGAGGAGATGAACCCACCGAACTTGGAAACCTGAAAAGGGCTTCAGGTGAACCTTTTTTCACCTCAAATTTTCGTTGTTTGTGTTTTTTTGTCAAAATCCGCGAGTTGGATCTGCAGGAAACTTTCAGAAAAGGTGGACATTTTGAAACTTTCAGAAGTTGGGAGTAGAATTTCTGAGCTTGATTTGTTCAAAAAAAAAACCGACCTTCAATGAAAGACCCTTGCAGGTTTTGTGTGTTTCACCAATGGTGATGCTGCGAATGTCGCAGCATGAAATGGACGACAAAATGCAGCAGGCCCTGGCGAGTGCTGAAAAATCATCACTTGGAATCATTCCCATAGGATCCATGCATGGCATATCTAGCGACATTTACCATAAAAATCAACCATTCATGTAGGTAAATATACTATTCCCATGGATCCTGTGGGAATGAAATCATTCATGGGAATCTAAGGGCGCCACCCCCCCAATGCCACCTACAAGACAAAATGTAATAGCCAGCCTTACTTAGGGGGATGATGGGTGGTTCATAATCCCTAAATAGCCGGCCTTACTTGTTTGGGGGGGGCGTTGCCTTAAGATTTCCACGACTTTATGGGGTTTTTTCTTGGACGCCCCCCCCCCCAAAAAAACCGCCCAAACACGAATTCCTTTTTTCCCACCCCTACTAAGAGGTTCAGGATACTTAGTAAGTGGATAGTAATCAGGGTCATAACCTCTATAAGTGGGTTAATATGTCCCCTAACTAGGGTTGTAAACCTACATATAACCAGTTACTAAGTATCCTGAACCTCTAAGTAGAGTCCTGCAGTGTGTCGAAAAAAAACATCTTTTCTAAGTCAGATACATCGCTCGAACTTTGTGCTTCGGGATTGGCTTCTGGGTGGGGTGCCCGGGGCTGGAAGTGATCGTATACCAGTAGTACCCGGACAAGCCGGGGGCGGAAGTTTCCACCCTTAAAAAAAAACATAAACCTATAAGAACACTTGGGCCTATAGAAAAAAATCATCCACCTGCGCTCTCACTGACATGTTTGCTGCTTTGGAGTCGTCAACGGATGTGTTGGATGACGATTCCACGGACACCTTCCAAGTACTCAGTGAAATGTGTACTTTCATTTCATGTTCAGTGTCGCTTCCGGAACGAATTCACATCTGTGCTGCTGGGCAATGTGATCGAGCACATCCAGAAGTGCATCAGAATTTCAATAGCCATGGGCAGACGCAACCATTTGCCGAGGAAATGCATGGCTCCTGTCACGACAGCGCATATTTTGCCTTCATCTATCCAACGCACGTGCGTGAATTTGAGTACCGTCAGCAGAGGCACGGCAACGTCAAGGATCTAAACTTCCTTTGTAATGGTTGTATATTCAGTGTGCCTTCCAAAACAAAATCTAATGGCTTTCTGTTTCCGTAAACATTTGTATGTTTCGAATCCTAGTCTTTTTTTAAAGTTTATAAACTTGGTACACATAAATAACTACAAACACATAACCAGACCTTCGAAGATGAAAAGCAACAGTACTGAAATCTAGCCGGCAAACCCGGAACAACCTACCCTTGAATATATTTAGGGGTTATCCTTCAACTCCAAGAATCCAACCTTGCCCGCACGCGAGATTTTTTCTTCCAACAACGACATGGTTTGCGGTTCGACTTGGAAACACCACGCAGTCCGCAGCGACATACGTGGTTTGCACTTGGTTACGTGGCAGCCCGTTGAGCTTGACTACCAGATGATGTTGAAGATTTGAGCCTTCAGCATCATCTGGTAGTCAAGCTCAACTAGCAATGCTACGTAATTGAAATCCAACAAAAGCCCGGGAGTGGTGATTGGATGGCAACAATTTGCACCAAATAGCTTCAATCCAGTCACCACACCCTAGTCTTCCAGAACAGGGCACATCCACGCTTTCTCGTGCTTCCAGTGATGGCCAATCCAGTCAGCAAGCCAGCAAGCTGGAGTGGCCATCACTGGAAGCACGAGAAAGCGTGGATGCGCTCTGTTAGGGGAGAGCATGGTTGGGTCCAACGGCACGGCGGGTTTCTCCAGCAGAAGGATACCCTGTATCCTGCTGCTGGAGAAACCCGTCTTGGTAGTAGTATGACTGCAATGTAACATAACGTAACAACCTCACCAAATACTGCGCCTGCCACGCAAAATGAATCTCATGATTGATCCGCATCACGTATGAAACATCATTTACAATGCGCGGAGCAACAGGCATCATCCTCCAACCTCACCAAATATTGC